>QOCX01001838.1:6038-27851 GCA_005959815.1 Sarcophaga bullata | reverse complement strand
TTTGAGTACTTGGCTAAAATTCTTACATAATAAGACTTTAAAGGCGTGTATTAACAACACGAACCAGCAACAGCAACAGTAACTGCCCAATAACAATAGAAGTTGTTTCAATATAACATTAAAACTGAACACCAGAACAAACAATAATGGGTAGTAGAGGTGTTAGAACATGAACATCAAACTTGCTTCTTTAGATTTTCAATTTAACGCAAATCTATTAAAATACAAAAGTAATCTAAGCTACAGTGTTTGCTATTGTTGTTGCTGTTGTCTATGCTAAACAAATAACAATGCACAGGTAAATTATTACATATTAATTGTTGTTTTCATAAATTGTTGTTGCTGTTTGTTATTGATAAAGATTACCAACATTTCGTTGTATTTATCACAGTGTAATGTTAAGGGTTTTTCATTGAAAGAAATTCTTTGTTTTCACATGAAACTGAAGCTTAATTAGGCCTTCATATTGTGGATACTTCTGAATCAATCTGTTTTATTAAAGGTTTTCCTACGGATTGTATTCAATGGTGCTCTCTGTTATAAAATATCATTATGTGGCCTTCATAGGGTAGAAAGTCCAATCCACCACCATTTTCAAGGCTTTATTACGTTTGCCACAAGCTTGTGATTGACTTGCTTCCTTATTTGGTATTTGAGAAACATGCAGAATTAATTGCACTTGGTCTTAATGAATATCACAGCGAGCATCATTCTAAGTTTCAAAGCCTTATGAGTGTAGTCTTTACGTATGCTTCAAAAACGTTCATTTAAGTATGCTGCAACGATTTTCAGGCGGTCCTTAACCTCCTTTCAAACATAACGGACAGTTATACTCCATTGCTTGTTCTGTTAGGATCCTTTCTATACAGATTTGTTCAAGTATTTAGTATGCGTTGAATAACCTGAAGTTATAGGCTGCCACAACTATTGGATTAAAACCAGAAGCAAGGATATCATGGATGGCCGAAAGGGAAAACTCGGAAAAAACTCAAGATTTCAAAAATAAAATTTCTCACACATAAGCCCCCTTTCTTTTCTCCTTTTTAACTACTTTCTGCTATTCCAACACAATGTGCTGCCCGAATAGAAGTCATCTCCTGGTTTTGTAATAAAAAAATAACGAGCTTCTGGAATGAAAAAGGGTGACGTTCATGTTTATGGAACCCAAAACCGAAATCTCGGTCATAGGAAAGGCATATAACCGAACTGACTAAAAATACTAAATCCGACCTTATAATCGTTGCGCTAAACTACACCTGCAGACAACGTTACAACAAGTTACACAGACGAGTGAAAAAATGCAGGTGGCACCAGAAGGGACAAAAAAAGCACGCAAATATCTATAGGTAGCTGAGAAAGTCCGCGAATGATTATAACGTATCGCTATACAACAGCTCGACGGCAAACGAGTGCTTTAATTTGTTGAGTATAGCCGAGAAATTCCACAGGGCTGCATATCGTCTCAACTTTTGTTTATTATGGACACTGGACACATTATTTGAAATATGACGTATTAGACGTGAGGCCACGGCTCAAACTCCAAGACAGGCATTATCTTTATTTGGCGACTATCTCTCAGCAGATTTCTGGCAAAAACTCTGAGAGTAAATAAGATTGCCATGAAAAGTTTCTCAAAAGAATCTGTTGACGATTTCAAACTGGTAGGTTGCGGCACTCACGTATGAAACTGGCACTCTCAATATGAGTGATATGAGAAGACAGGTCGTAATTCTGATTGAATACCTGCTAAGACTACTAAATCTACTAAGACTACGAAATATTTCCTTTTATGTTTTAGAAAATTATGAAATTTGCGTTGATTTTTTTGCAACATTCTTAAGCACTGCTCATTATAATGAAAATCCTTTAGCTTTGTAGGAAACATACTCAATTATTACAAAACTTCAATACAATTTTCTACTTAAACTCCGAATACATATTTAAAACAATGTATTTTCAACTTTCATATGTAATTTCATTCTCATTACCAGCAATGTTCAATATCTTGATAATAAAAAAGATTTCTATCGTTCAACTCCATGCAATTTTAGTACCTGCCCTTCCTTTTCTTTATATTTTGTAAGTGTGTGTATTCTCTTTTTTTTTTTTTTTTTTTGGCAAAATTTTCTTGTTTTGAAGAATTATGACTTTTGGCTTTATAAACGACTGGTATTTTGTAAATTAATGTTCATTCATTCATTAAAACATAAAATGTTTTCTAATAAAACGAAGAAAAAAACTTTTTTAATGAATTTACTTCAGTTGCTGTTGTTGTTTTTATTACCAAACGAGTGTAAGACGATGTGTACGTACGTACGTGCGAGCGGGGTGTGTGTGTGTGAAATTTTACACAAGGAATATGCAAAAACTATTCTTAATGAAAACTTTTACTTTCACAAACAAAAAAGAATCTTCAACATATTCTTACAACACTTTCCTTCTCTCTTTCTCTTCTCTCTCTCTCGTCTCTCTCTCTCTATCTCTCTGTCACACATGTGCACACTGATTTAAAAGAAAATCATTAAATATGCAGAAGGGCATTGTTGAAGAGGGCGTATGCTTAAGTGTAAATACATGTGTGTGTTAGTGTGTGAATTGGCCATGCTAGTGTGTAACTGTACAAGTCTCCATAACTATGGTATTTACAATTGCAACATTGTGTGGCAAAACCACAATTTCCGTATTGGAGTTTTACGCAACAATGTCCTGTATAGCAACAATTCTGCATTCCTTCACTTCACTAATACATTCACTAATTCATACACACAACTACACAATTTAAATGCATGTGTTTGTTTGTATACCCTGGCATACAAGTGAAGTTTTTCTGTAGTTTTGTGAAGCAATATTCTGTTGGCGGCAAATACATATGAAACCTACAAATGTGCAACGCACACACACATGCTTAAAGCATGTGTTGAATAGTTGTGAGAGTTTGTTGAAAATTGTTAAAAAATCTAAAGAAATGTATTCTTAAGAGTAATTTTTAAAAGAGAAAACCCAGATTATTTCGTTTTCTGAGACTGGGTGACAGCTTCTTCGGTCCATATTTTTTGAGAACGCCATTAGTTAGGAGGGCTCTTGGTCGATGATTACCATGATTATGATTAGGATAATGATAATGACTGAATTAGATATTCTGGACACCAATGACATATGGTTTTAAAAAGAAGGCGCTACGTGCTATATATCTCGTGCCACATTGGATGTTTAGCACGCGCGATTTGAGGGCATTGCNCATTGGATGTTTAGCACGCGCGATTTGAGGGCATTGCCATCTCACTTGGAAATGTTTTGAGCTGACCATCGAGATCGTGTGATTTGACCCAATCAGACTTTTGCTTGTACAGGGGTAAGCAAATAAACCACAAAATACAGCGGTCCTCAAAGGCATTCTCTGGGTTGTGCTCTATTCAGAGAAACCATGGCATTAAATGCCATTTGATTTCACTTCGGCAGGAAGAGCGTTCCTATATGGCTGAACAAAGAATTATCTCAGTAATGCATACCCCGCTGCAATTGCAATTCGAATGAATGCGAAAGATAAGAATTTTCCTGTCGTATTACGATAGATGTCTTCGTAGTCTAGTAGGTAGTTTGATGACAGTTCGTGGTTCTATCTCTGCGAAACAAAAAAAATATTTCTTCTGCGCCTTCCTTTCAGCAGTCTTCTGGCAAAATCTCTCTGTGAGTAAATAAAATTGGCATGAAAAATTTCTCAAAAACCTGTAATTCAGAGTCAACTTTAAACTGTAGATCTCGTCACTCATGTATAAAATTAATATCCATAATGTAGGTGGTGAAAGAAGCTAGGGCGTAGTCCTGACTGAAGGGTTATAATGACCGATTATCGTATGTATGTTTCGCCCACTCCTGCACGCGGTTAAGCTGCCTTAAAGCAGGCACTTTGTAAGGTATAGCATAACTATACCCACATGAATTCGTAGTTCTAACTAATGGTAATAAAAATGAGGTTAGTATGCTTTTCTATTGAACAAAAAGCATAGCGTTTTAACTATAACAGCCAAAGACACATTTCATGCTAGTTATGAACCTCGACTTTAATCATTTTCAAGAAGACGATGGTACGATATAGATTTCTTAAGTTAAACACAACTTATTTCCCTTTCTTTTACGAAATCGCTGAACATTCTCTTGTCTGCAATTTGTACGAATGCGCCCAATTTTAAAGTACGATTTCATTCCTTTCCATACCTGCCTTAAATGAACACATTGAAAGCGTGAAAAAGAAAGATTTGAAAATATTTTGCTGGAAATGTGTATTTTGTTAAATGGTTTGAAAAAGAGTTGGAAAAACAAAAACAAAAACAACAACAACAACAACAAAAACAAAAACAAAAAAGAAATAGGGAAGGAGAGCAAGCTAAAATTGTGAAGAAATATTATACTCTGGTAAGAATAAACCAACTAAATGCACATAATGAAACTAACGACAGCCATGTACACTTTTCATCATTAGAAAATAGAAACTAAAAAAGGAGCAAAAGCATTGGAAAATAAAAAAAAATTCTAACAATAGCAAAACGCAAAATGTGGCACTCAATGACACCTGCTGGAGACGATGATGCTCTTCATCTTGCTTCTGTTGCTGTTATTCGTGTTGTTACTGCTTTTGGTTGCTGCAACAGCATTCGAATGGTTTTAGAGTGCGAATGAAAATTAAACATACAAATTTATGTGAAAGTTGGTGTATTTATGTGTGTGCAACGCATGTTGCATAACACATGCATGTGTGAATGTACAGAATAGGGCTTTAAAATTGTGTGTGTGCATGTGTGTGGGTATGAAAGCCATGGCAAAAAAAAAAAAAGAATAACCTCAAACTTAGTTGGCAGGAAAGAAGCGACAACCAAAAGTGAATCACGGAAATTGTTTTAGTTGCAATTCAACTAGAGGTTTACGTGCCGCATGCAACACTTATTCATTCATACATAAACATTTCGTATGCAACAGTGGCAACATCACTGTTTTATGGTCTTTCCATTTATAATCCACTTTTCGCTTTGCATTCTTTTGCTATGCTTTTCTCTCTTATTTTTCCTTCCCTTAAAGTTATGTTGCTTGTAGCAACAACAAGCATGACTTTAATATCTTTAACTGTGGCGGTCGGCAAGTGTTAGTGATACATATCCAACAATCTTAAACTGAATAAAGCTTTTAAACGTCCCCTAAATAAAACCGAGAAAATTTGTTCATGCCTTAAATATTCATCGTCGCGGTTAGTGAGGGTGGGAGGGGGTTTATGCTGCATTGTTTTGTATGCCGCACACGATTGTTTTGCAATGCGGGGGAAAAACAAAAAAAAAAAACAGAAAGACTTACAATGAACCTTTATATTAACAGCTGTTTTGTGGCATGTAGCATACCATCTCTGTGATTTGGTGTGTGTATTGAGCATGTAAGCGGAAAAATACGGCCTGAATATCTCAAGTTCATATGGTAAGTTAAACAAAACGTTTCCTTTTTACATATTGTTTGCCTTTGCCTGTGTAGCCGTTGTGTTATTTGTTTTACGTTCCTACTGGTGATGCAGCGACAATTTCAAATGCCAAAAACAAAATCAATATGTATTTTGGAAAACATTTCGATTTATGTTTGTGTATGTGTATGCGTTTGTGAGTGCTTTTCGTAAGTAAATTACGAATACGTGATTATTTATCTTTACGTGAGCTTTACTTAACGTTTGATAAGATACTTTCGAATGAAAGATGTATTCTGTTTGGTCCAAAAATTGATATTTTCCAATTCTATGCAAATGCATCTTTAAATTATTTCCTTTTGTGGTAGTGGTAGTGGTATATGCTATATACTTGTATGTATAGAAAGGGACTTTAAACTATATTTTCAACTACTTTCTATGCTCACTTGAAATAGTAACAGGGTGGATAATCATAAAGCAGACAATGGTCTTAAGCAATAGAAAGAACTTAAAGCTAGAAGGATACCAAAAAAAAAATACCAGACTGATAAGAAGCATTTAAGACAATAATGCTTAGAAAGTCCAGCATCCATACATATGTATGTGTACGAAATATTCTTGTGCTATTGTTCCCCACATAACTTGATTGCATGATTACGTTGGTGTAGGTAAATGTGCGCGTTGTGTGTCTGTGTGTATGTGTGTGAATTTCTGTTTGCTTATGAGTAATTGTGATTTCATTGCGTTCCTTGTTTACTCTTCATTACCATAAGAAAATTTATGAATTTCCTTCTTATTGCAATATTTCTAATTTGTTTACCACAGGATCTTACCAAGAACGACTTTTCTCACACATACAACCTTCATTGTAGTGGTAATAGTAGTAGTAAGTATACATGTAGTTGTAGATGTGTAGGTATTTTCCACATTTAATCATGTTGGATACGAAATTTACTTTTATTATGATTTACAACATTGTTTTGCCATCACAACATGGAATATTTAAGATAATTTTCTTCAATAGATGTCGGCGTATACATACGTAGTCGATGTTTTTAAATTGAGTGAATTTTAAAGTTTATTTGAGAATTTTTTAAAGAAAATTTGTACAATATTTTTAATATAACTTGTGAAATTGGATAAAGTTAATCAATAACATTGCATTATTTGAAGTCTATCAAGAGGCATCGAGTATAACAATGTTATCAGTCGACTGCTTCAAAGCCTTATTTTGAGAAATTGTTCCAGCCGAATGGAGTCTTTATTCAATTGCTTTATAATTTTAAAGTATTTCTCTTGTTGCAAAAATACTTAATCAAATAATATTGGAGAGCTTTGGGATATAGAATAGATTTGAAAGAGTCTTATAGCCAAGACTAAACCATATAAGAGCGAAATTAATCCTGAGCTTGAGTAGGTGGAAGATGACAGCTATTGTAGGAGTACTTACGAGGTTTGACCCCTTTAAACATAGGATTATTTGATAGAATAGAGGTATCTCTGATTTCTAGAAACTGTGTGAAGGAGCAGAGGAATTAGTGAATCAGTTAAGATGTTTAGGTAGTTGATATGTTGAGGACTACAAACTTGACTATCTACAGACGTATAAACGGCGTAATTTTAATGCAATATTTTGGAAAATTAAATTAATGTGTTACCGATTGACTTAACAGGAGACATTTAAAAGGAAGACATATTTTAATTAACTTCAGTAGTGCGTAAGATGTGAAGGTACAATAGAGATACTAAGCTGTTCCAGACATACATGATTTCTAGTGTATATTATCGGGAAAGTTAATAATTTCAAGTATTTGAAGTCATATGATCATCGAACAGAATTTATCTGATATTCTTAGCTTCAATTTTGATTCGATATGTATAATCTAGGATAACAGTTATGAGTTCTAATCCAAATGGTATAATAATAGTTCTACTTTTTAAATCAGGTTACTGCACTGGGAGTAGCTTCTTTGATAGGCAATAGACCACATTGTTACACGCCTAAGCCCTCCTTCTCCATTCTGTCTCTGAACCATCCTTCCATCTTGATATCTATTGTATTCGTTAGCATCGATCAGAAGTCTTTTGCATATCTCTCTTGCTATCCAAATTACTATAAGATCCTGCCAGGAAATGATTTCTCTCTAGTTTACTTTGCTTTTCATACTGTGTTTAGTCTCATATTGAAACGTTTTTATCTGCATAATGTAGACCGTACACGTTCTATCTGCGTAATCTACCAACTACTCATAACCTGAGACCTAAGTTTTGTTTCTAGGGGGCATAAGAATTCATCTACATTATCACCATTTTAGAATTATCACATGTATATACATATCCGTTTCTCCAGGAAGCTTCTCAGTATCCTTATGCCATTCATGCTATATTGGCCATTACATACCGTTGACATACAAAAATGAATTTATAAAGAAAATTTATCCCATTCCACTATGGCATCAGCCTAACTCCTTGCAGCATTTGTAAATGCTCCACCATTGAAAATTGCCACGCCGAAATTGATCTCTAATACTGTATCCAGTACATTCAAAAATATATCTTATACTCTATCAAAACTGTATGAAATTCTCTGATTATTTTAAAAGAATACAAACAATTTAACAAACCGCTTAAACTTTTTAAAGTGCACCATTATTATTATTATTATTATGAAAACGAAACTTAAACTATCAAAAATACTCGTCGTAACATTCATATTTCGTTTAGTCCATCTTTCAGACAAGCTGTCAGTCAGCCAACATTCAGCCAAGAAACATACAATGCCAAGTGAGAGATTTCTTTTGTATACAAAAGACAGTTTAAGCAGAAAGTCTGAATGACTAACTAAGAATGAGTGGCAAAGAAAGAAGACTTTAGAAAGGATTTCAGTTGAATTGTTGAATGATTGCCAATGTTGCAAATAAATTGTTGCATTCAGTTGCAGATCCATTGTGTATATATATGTACAATAGAATACAGTGGAAACTCTAAGTAAAGGAATGAATGCAAGAGATTTCTGCATGCCATACATTTTCAATCAATCATTTAGGTATGTATGTATGCATGTATTTATGTATACTAAAAATATTTTAAAAATTTCAATTCTCCCGCTTTTTATAGTTTTCACTGTATTTTTATAAATAAAATTTGTTTTGAATGATTAAGTCTTATTCCAGCTCATGTATTCTTATACAATACTAATACAAATACAAAGGAAATAATGCTATTGGTCAAGGCCAAGGATTTAAATTGGACCTCAAGTTTAACTTGAAAATGACAAAAAAAAAAAAACAACAAAAACAACAACAACAACTCTATTTTTACAATTTTTTAAAATTCTATTCTATATCCTTCAAAATTAGTTTGTGCAGCTTTTCTAACACACACACATAGAATTTGTTGGCCAACCAATATAGAATACAAAGACCTACTTCTTACCACTGGCAGCAGAGTAGATGGTTCATATGCCTGTGCCAGTTGATAAATGTTTTGCTTCTTTTTCTTTTTCCATTTTCTTATTGAAATAAAATAATGATGTGGTAACATTGGCCAGCACATGCGACATGCGATATAATTCTAAAGTTTTTCTTTTCACCCTCTCTCTCTCTCCTTCTCTTTCTCTCTCTCTCTCTCTCTCCTTTGTATCTGCATTACGTGAAAGTTAATGTATGGTTTTGCAAATAGATTGTAATGATGGTAGAGGTGGTATAATACTATATGTTGGGGCCAAAAAATTATCTTCAGTACATCGAAGTTAGAAGGCAAATATATTTATTTCTCTTGTCTGGCTGGTACACCTTACATGATCTTCGTTGCATATATTTAATAAACATACATATTTCAAGTGACCAGCTTAAAAAGTAGTCCACACCTACATACATAAGTACAAGAAAAAAGAAAATGTTGTGCAAAGAAATTAAGGACATAATGATGGTTTTTTAAAAATTTCAAAGTTATATACTACACTGTCACACAACACACGTTTATACATTTATTGCCTTGTAGTTTTCATTTCAGTCTCAAACACTAAGTGCCTTTATTATCCTTTAGCCAATTTGTTTTGTTGCAATAGTCATTGCATTGAGTAGAATGTCAAATAGCAGCAGAGATTGTATGAAATGAAAATAATAATGACATGTGACCGAAAATTCTTTCTACAGAAACTAAGTGAACAGCTTTAAAATTTCTACCGAAAATGAAAAGTTACATTTTGAACGATTAAACCTATTTGTTAGACGTGGGAACCCTAGGTCACATATCTCGAACAAATAAGCATGAAAACTTGTTTAAAAATCTGTGTTTCAGAGTCGAGTTTAAACTGCAGAATCAGCCATTCATGGGTAAAAGTAAAACACACAATATGGTTGATGGGAGAAGTAGGTTGTAAACCTGACTGAAGGGTTGTAATGGCCAATTAATTAAGTTTTTTAAAACTGCGTTCGGTCTCAAGTCTAGTTTATATTCGAACCACATTAACATAATATTACGGCCAAAGCGTTTACGTTAGTTTAAGCCTGAAAAATTTTATAAACCTTCAAATATGTATGTTTGTCAATTAATTAGGCCAATTTCATCTGCCTACAATGGCCCATGGGTCCATACTAATCGAACTACGAGTGGGCTATATACCGAGTGTATCATCGATTCTTTCGAATCTGGCAATACTTGCAATATTCTATTCTGTCACATAGTTCTGTATGTTATCTCCACTGAAAGTAATGAATCGATTTGAGCAACATTATGATTTATTGGCCAACAGAAACTGCAAGATGACGTCGAGTTTATCAACAAAAATCCTTTTTTTTGGATGAAAAGTTCATATTTCATCTTAATGGGCACGCTAACAAGCAAAAATTCTCGTATTGGGGCTCGGAAAATCCACACGTGGTCTTACAGAAACCAATGCACCCATTAAGAGTGAGCATAAGAGTGATAATCGATTGTTTTGTACCCGCTATGAATGATATTGAAGTTAAGAATGCTTGGTTTCAACAAGATGGTGCAACTTGCCATACATATCTTGCCACAATCGATTTATTGCATCAAACGTTCAATGGCCGTTTAATTAGCCGAAATCGTGATGTCAATTGGCGTTAAAGAAGTTCCATATAGTCCATTGGACTATATTCTGTGGGGCGCCGTTAAAGAAAATTGTCCCGACAAATCAGAGACAATTGAACATTTTTAAGGCCAACATTCGTAATGCCTTTGCCGAAATACTCTCGCATACACACAAAAAGTGCACAAAAATTGAGCCGATCGAATGAGGTACTGGGAGGCCGAAAAAATTAATTTGAATTGAATTTTTGTTTTATTTCATTTTTAAATTTAAACTTATAAAAGGCCCACCCATTGTATTTACTCACATTATGGCTCATATTTAATATGTATGTAAAACTCAATCATGCCGAGTACATATGTGACGTATGAGTGATATTGAATTCTATTAGTTTTATACATGACAGCATTAAAAACTTTTTATTGCATACTTTTCAGAGTAACTATTCTAGCACATGTAATATGATGCGTATGAGTAATAGATTTCAAATTCAATTAAATAGTAAGTATACAAATAATTTTTAGTAGATTTTTGAGCACTTAACATTTGCCTAAATCCTACACATCATGGACGATATTTATTGTCTCCCTACTTGCTTGCTTTTTGTACCATCAATTACTTGTCACATGGTATTATATTGCATGGTATGCATAGTATGATGGTATGTCATACCATTTCTACTAAACCAGATAAATTAATTCTTTTGATTGAGTTGGCACTTTGAATTCGTCACAACAAACGTTCTACCATATCTGATATAACAGTCATCCATTCATTTATTCATTCATTGGCATGGTGTGCTCGTTCATTCTATAAATTTTCTAAAAACATCTTTCTTTTCATTTTTATTTTTATTGTTCGATACTCTATTTTTCTATTTCCGTCAACAGTAGTCGCAGTAGTAGTAGTAGTAGTAGTTCGCTTTCATTTGCTCATATTGCTGTTGCTGTTGTTGATTAGTGGTTCAAGTTCACTATGGATACTGTTGTGTCATTTAGACCACGTAACAACAAATTGAAAGTAATTGAATGCTTTAAACCATCAAACAATTTTTTAACATCTGACGACGATGATTCTGATTCTGATGCCATGTTTGCTTGGTCGATAATCATTATTATCACCGTCATCAACATCATAGACAACATCATGGCGGGTGATGGTGATAAAGGTAATGATTTTTTTTATTGTTGCTGTTGTTCTTTTCTTTTTTTTTTTGTTAGCCAAAAACCATTGATGATGAAATACATGTTGACTCTTTTTCTGGTTTATCAACGTCACATAATTGGCAGAGCAAATGCTCTAGAGAGCCGCTATAACAGTACGGCAAATGCAGCCAAATGGTAGTGGTAGTTGCCTGACAATTTATTGTTTTTTCAATTAAGGACGGCTTTAATCTTTCATTTGACATTTTCAACATTTATTTGTAATTATTCGTGTGTGGGTGCTCGTGATTTTTCTTACATTTAATTTAAATGTTGTTAATGCTGTGGTTTGATTGAAAAGCGGTTCATTAAATTAAGCAGTGCCATACATGTTAAGGTTTAATTTATTTATTTTTTTGGATGAAATAAATAATTTAAGAGTGTTTAACTTAAGTTTGAATGTTTAAATAGAAGTGAGAGAATAAAGTATAAGATAAGATAGCATATGAAGTGATAATGCTTTGATTGCATGATAGTGCCATGTTCATATGTGACGTATGAGTGATATCGAATTGGAATAGTTTGATACATGGCAAAATCAAAATAATTTTTATTGCATACTTTTCAGAGTAACTATTCTAGTATATGTAATATGATGCGTACTAGTAATAAATTCCAAATTCAATTGAATAGTAAGAATACCAATAATTTCTCGTAGATTTTTGAAACATTTAAAATGGCAAATTCTTTTTCTTCTTAAAGAAGGTTACTATTAAGAACCTTTTTTGAATCAGTCTGTTACATTTTTTTATTTTGTTGATATTATTGAATGTCGAATGTTATTTTTTACAATGGAAACATATGCTCAATAAAATTAATTTGGAATTACAGAGACCGTAACATAGCATTACTAAATGCTAGCCGAATCACCAATAGAGCAGTCGGCTCCTATAGGATTGATTTAAATTTGATTATTTTCTCAAACGGGTTTAAAGCAATCTAAGCTTCTGTTGGTTAGGTTTGGTCGAAGTGATAGCTCTGATTACCAAAACTCGCTTGAGATAAGCGCTGTTCATGTACTGACCGAATTCCTCGGAACAGTTGGAAGAAGTTGGGGCTGTACATTAACAGCACGACTACCCTACCCTGGAAATCAGTCTGAAAGTTTGTTAAACGAAGCTATATTCTTGATATAAATGTATGAAAACTCCGTTAAGCTAACAAGTAGTGAAAAGCCAAATAACCGAAACGTGCACCTCGCTAGAGATGGGCATTGGGACAAAGGAAGTAGACAACAGTTTCCTCATCTTCAGTAGATTCACAACCACGGCAGAAATCGTTAGATGCAAACAGCAGTCTCTTCGTGTGTCTTCCCATAATGAAATTATCTGTTAACTGGACCACTATGATCGAAATGACATTGCTATCAAGTAGTTGGTTGTTGTGTCTTCTATTTGTTGGGTTATTGCAACTAGAATTCATCATAAACTCAAGCCCTATATGTAGACTCCATGATGGGGAAAACGAGTAACCATAACAACTTTGGAGTTAACTGAAGAGCATCCTGCCAAAGCAACCTGATTACGAGAGTTAGCTTGCAGAGGTTGAGAGGATATTCTATATTGATTAAGGTCAGTACAATAAATCCTCTTGGCATCGTGTATAACGATAGAGGCTTCTATAGAGAAGAGAGTTTAAAATTAATTAAATACGCATGAAACTGTATAATTTACGCCCTTAAACTTACGTTCAAATTAATAGATTAGGAAATGAACTGAAAGGCAAGTTGATTTTAATCAATTTCATATCTTAAGAAACTGCTTCCTGTAAATGCAAACGACTGACAGGCTGAAGTAATTAAAACTTTCCCAAGTACGAGTGTATTATTTAATATTCGAAAAATAGCAAAAAAGTCATTAAGAGCAATACATGCATGCATGTGTTCAGTTTAACATAAAAAAGAAGAAAATTAATTTCCTCGGAAATTCTATGCGAGATAAGTAAGACTGAAAAGAAAGAAAAAAAATGAAAAGAAAACGAATTCAATGAAAATATATTTTTTGAAGCATTTACTTTACATTTCCCTCAATGATATGTTTGTTATAACATTTCCTTTGTCAATGGAAAAATTTAATTTTTTTTTAAATATTTTTATCTTCTTAAATATTCCATACGAAAACTTATTCAATGTAGTTTTTAATTTCTTTCGTTTTTTTTCCATTTCATTCTGTTTTCTGTTATTATTTTTGTTTTTGTTTTTTTAATGCATTTTATTTTATAGAATTTCAACAACATGACTTTAAAAAGTCATCAAAATATCAACGCCAGTTACGTTACAGTTGTTGACTTCATCATCGTAAGGATGTTGGTATGTTGTTGGCGTAAAGGATAGGAAAGCAGTGTAAAGTAGTTAAAAGAAGAAAACATTTATGCATTTAACTTGTCTTGCATATTTAAATAATTTTTAATGATTTTAGCAATTTACCAACACATTTTCTACGTTCCTGTAAAAATTTCATTATCTATGTTGTGTTTTTGCTTAAATGAAAGCGTACGAATAGTGCGTAAAAAACAGAAATAGTTTGAGTTTTTCACAACGGAACTTTAAGAGCCCTACAATCATCGGTTATTTCGAATCTGGCAATACTTATGTCATTATATTGTAACAAAATTCAGTACATTGTCTCCACTGAATGAATCAATTTCCGTTTGAGTAGCGTTGGGTTTTATTGGCAATTTATTTTCAAAACAAAGAAAGTTTATTGGAAATTGCTCGAAAATGTCGTACAAAATTTGGTCGCCGAGAAGGACCAACAATGCTCGGTATACTCAAGTTTATTGCTAAAGTTCGTGCAAATGGTTTCATTGTTGATGTGTCAAGACGTAAAACTATAGCTTTGGAGCTTAGATAACCTACACGTGGTCTTACAGAAACCAATGAATCCATTACGAGCGAATATTTGGTGTGGTTTGTGGTGCGAAGGCATCATTGGATCAGTTTTCTTTGTAAATAAGGTCGGCACAATCATTACGGTTGATGGAGACACCTATCGGCTAATGAGATACCTATTGCACCACCATAACCGATTTTTTTTGTACGCGCTCTTAATGGTATTGATGTTAATGATGTTTGTTTTCAACAGTATGTTGCAACTTTGACTCTCCATCTTGTGCCATAATCGATTTATTTGCGTCAAACGTTTAAGGCAGTTTAATAATTGGAAATGGGGCTGTCGGTTGGCCGCCAAAACGCTGTGATTAAGACACCATTTGACTATTTTCTGCGTGGTGTCGGTTGGAGAAAAGTGTTTATGGACAAACCAGAGACAAATAAATCATTTGAAGGTCAACATTTGTGATCCGATTGTCGAGATACGACTCATACACTCGAAAAAGTGTACGAAAATTGCTACGGCAGGTATGTGAATGAAATAATATTTCATTTCTAACCGTTATTTTTATTGTATTTTTAAATTTAAACTTTTTAAAATGGCCACCCTTTAAATAAATTCGTTTTTGATTGATTTCGTTCAGTGTAAGAACTGAGAAAATAAAAATTCCATATGTTGTATTTATTTTGAAACACTACCTAACTACCTCGGCAACTGTATCTGAAAACGCATGTCAAAACTTAACAGAACTTTGATTAATATAACATAGGCCATGTTCACTTGCCCGTATCTATATTTACTTGTCCTCCTTTTTCTAAGACGTTTTAATATAACGTTTATATGTGCTTGAATAAGATGTTTTAGCGTAGAAGCTGTAAGGAATTTGGCCCTATTTCTTTGTTCTTCTGATAAAGAATATGTTGTTTTACATTCGAATACCATCTATGATGGCCATTCATTCTGATGTATGAATGTGCAATCTATTATTTTTAAAATAAAGGCTTATCAAACATTTAATTAAGAAACTTATTTTAATATGTAATGAATGCACGATATAACGGAGGAGTGTAAATCTTAAAATATATACTAGATTTGTTTTAAACACACGAAAAAAACAAAACTTTTTTAATTTGTTGCAATAGCAACATACCCAATGCATTTACTGGTGGCAACAAGATGTACAACATAAAACACGCAAATACTAAGCATGAAACTTTATTTATTAAAACTCCAGCACAAAAAAAAAATTAGTATTTGAAGTATAACATGAACACATGCGTATTGGTTGTCTTTAGGTTAGGCCATCTCTGAACTAGAAGTGTACACATGTTAGCATATCTCTGATGCCTTCAAAGTATTTCTTTTTTTTTTCTGCTACTGTTTTTCACATTTTGTTGCACAACTAAAAACTGAAGTTTCCGTTACAGTCACATTTAATGTCACATGATTTCGTTATTTCTGTAATTCAAATTTAAGTCAAATTAACACATGCAAATATATATGAGGGTTGTTGCTATACATCCGTTTGTTTATTTCTACATGTTTTTTCCTCTTCCGAATATATAACATATTAAAAAAGTTAATTGCTTTATTTTATCATTCATAGCATTTCAAAATAATAACATGTTTTAAGTTTTATGGTGTTACGTTCTTAAATTTCGCAAAATGTTTATTTATCGTAGATTTGAAGATTGTAAGCGTAATAGGAAAAATTATTTACCTATGATGCTTATTTATTTCTTAACTAAAGGATTTATTTGGAAAAAACAACCTTTACTGTTTACAATGACACCGGTGCTTCAAATTTATACACGATTCTTAGTAAAAAGCTCAAACGCGCTTTAAAATACAAATTCTGTGATAAATCACCAACTCATATCTCATCATTGACTCAATCATATTAATTCTATTAGATTTTCGTCTTTGTTCTGTTCATGCGTATTATTATATTCACTGTGTACCGTACGATGAGTAATTTTGTTGCTGTCTGTTTTCTTTTACTTATAGGTATTTTCGTTTAGTTTACTTTTAATCGTCTAAAAATATGTTGCCATTTCAGCATTTGGATGTATCAGTACTTCAATTTTAATATTTACAGAACGGAGAGACTCATAGAGTTAATTCCCGAAAGCCGGTAGTTTCGATGGCATTGTTAAATATACAATATAACTTAAGTAATGAAAGAAATTATAACAAATAAAAAATAAATTGTTTTCAAAATAGAGTTTTGTGTTGCAAATCTTAACACGTTTACCCCAATTTTCCTAAACTGTCACCTTCGGTTTTCAACGTTTAAAAAACAAGTTGGGTGAAATGAAAATTCATTTAATACGTGTTGTCGTCTTTCATAGAATATCATTAATTTTTCCTTACCAACAGCATGTTGATCTGCACTCATTATTTGACTTTCTAATTAAGAGAGTTTCCTTTCCTTTCGTGGCGTGTATCCGTGTTACTTTCCAACGTATTTTTTTCTTTTGTGTGTTTTGATGCCCTTAATATACTCAATGCAACGTTAACATGTTTTTCACACGTTTAATACACGCACATACATTCATGTTTTATGACTTCGATGGTAACTTCTATTACCGTGGCCAACCATAAGTTGCCATTAGACAACATTCGTTATTTACGCTTTCATCAGCCAACGTCATCATTGTCATCATTGCCATTCATTTTGACCATTAAAATTCTCACGTTAAATATTTCTTCTTCATTATTGTCACGTTTATTATACTCTACACTCCACAAAAGTAAAAAGGTGATGCAGCAGTTTGTACACTTAAGAGGAGATGAGGATCGTAGGAAATTTTAATTGTATTGACAACCGTACACAGTTACATCAAACAAAAGCGAATTATTTACAACAATTTGAGAAATTGCCATGGGGAAATAAGACTAGACCAGAGCTCATGCATTCAAAACCCATTTCTCCCCTCGATTATTTGAATAGTACTGCTTTAATTACTTTAAGTTGATGGCTCGCTCAGAATAGTTCTTACACTTTTTAAGTACAAAGCTTTAACATTCATTTTTAGCTTGACAACTTCTGGAACCTTATTGTTAGTCTGTTATTTGTTCTACCTTTTCATCCATTGTATATCCATTCAGGATACTGGATTATTCCTTGCCCTACATGTGATATGTGTATCCTTCTGAGATGTAGGAATGTGTTACCCTTTCCAGTTGGTCATTCATTTTCGCTATCACAAGATCTACATATGAGGTTCGAGACGATTTCCATTCTGAACAAGTATTCTTTCTATAATCTCCTATCAAAAGGCTGGTTACGAATCTTCTTAACTTCTGGATAGTCTGATGACTAACTAACAACTATTCCAATTTAATTAACCACTTGCTTTGAGAAGGAGCTCTACCCATGCTTTCCATTTCACTTTCTGCTCCATAAAATTATTTTGAACTCTTCAGAGGCGTTTGTCTTTCATGCTAGTCTGCCTATACACTAGAATTTTCATATGATCTGTGACATAGCACGGTGCTGATTCAGCTTCCTTAGACTGTCCCATACTAATTTGCCATTCACAAGAACATAGAGCTCAAATGGTGTCTTGACGTCCAAACAGATGTCTCGTTTTTCAGATATTCTCCCTCTCTCTCTCTCTCTTCAAGTAGAATTGTTTATGCCTTTCGATGACTTCCGCTTAAAGTTTCTGCATTCGCTCAGAATTTCTAACATACATGACATACATACACAAATGGTCATTACAACCCTTCAGTCAGGATTACGAATTAGCTTGTCACACCACTTATATTGTGTGTGATTTCTATTTGCTCCCAGAGTTTTTGACCGAAATCTGCATAATTTCGCTTTGATGTCTGACCTACGGATTGAACCGTGGCCTTACGTCTAATAAGCCAACACACTACCCACTATACTGCGGCAACTACTCAATCTCAATACGTTCGTATACTACAGGATGTAACTTCTGAATTACTCCCTTCTCTTTTGTTTTTATTTTTGTTGTTCTCTCATGTTTCTCCTAATTCTTTTCAGGAGAAAGTTAAGGAGGAATCCCTTTGATTTATAAGGTCCCATTATTCTAACCATAACATAACTACGAAGCTCTGATTTTCATTACCATTAGATGCGACAGTGCCTTTAGAGCAATAGTAGGACACACGCTACTCTCTGTATTTTGTGCAGTAGGCCATTACTGACTTTACGCAACCATTAGACAAATTTCTCTTTACACTACTTTTGGATGACACTGTCAAAAAAAGAAAAAAATGAATATATTCCGCGTTCTCATACATCCTTTTGATACACAATGGCCTATTTTTGAACATCTGCCTGCTAGATAGATATTTAAAGTTTTATACGGCTTCCATAATTCGTTTATGATCCCAATGCCCCTTTACAAATTACTGTTTGACTGTGTTGGCCAGTGTAATTGTATATTTGTGTATGCATTTTACTCATCATTGTGTTCCATCATTTACCACAAATTATTCTGGTTAAATTTGTTGAATCGTCGCGTTGGTTGGTTGGCTGACTGGCTTGTTGGATGGTTGGTTGGTTGGTTGGCTGGTTGATTTTTGCATTATATTTGTGGTAATTTGTAACATGCGTTTAGCCGTATTTTTTTTAAGTTTTTTTTTGGTTTTGTAATTTTGGTATTTATTTTTGGGAAAGGTTTTTTTTTCTTTTCATCTATTT
The DNA here is from genome assembly GCA_005959815.1 of Sarcophaga bullata. Taxonomy (NCBI): domain Eukaryota; kingdom Metazoa; phylum Arthropoda; class Insecta; order Diptera; family Sarcophagidae; genus Sarcophaga; species Sarcophaga bullata. The sequence continues at coordinate 8,644 of QOCX01001838.1, read as the reverse complement.
TAATAATCACACACACAACACACACATACACCAATACACGAACATATACGCAAGAATTCACATTAAATATATATTTCGGTTGTACATGTTTAGAATGGAAATGCCCTGAAAGTCATACCCATATTACTGCCACCGAAATACTTGGTAATAATAATGAAGGCAGAAGTAATTGGGTTGTAATTTATACCATTTCATTCTATAGGTATGGTAGCATTGTCAGCCATATTTTTGGACATTAATCAGGACAAGTTCTAAGAGTATTTAAATAAAAAAAAAAAAGAAAACTTTTCAAGCAGAGAGCACTTAGTGTTTTGTGTATGGCATAACTTAGAAATGAAATGTGGCATAATAAACTGTACTTGCCTGAGTTTCTTATTCTATTTTAATTGTTGTAGTTTCAGTTGTTTATTCACGAGCTATAAAAATATTTAAAATCTAATAGAAAGGAAACTTTTGCTGGCTAAATTGCTCGGTCATTTGGTGAAATTGCATTTGATAATAAATAACTACCATCACACCACAATGTTTCACTCAGAACCGAGGAAACTTTCTACTTCTTCGACTAATTTTAAAATGTTAATTTTCTATTTCATATAAAATTCATTAAAATAGAAAAATGAAATGAATGTCTGTGCGTAAGACTCTCTGTGTGTGTGTGTGTATGTGTGCCTGATTGTGTATAATAATTTTGTGTATAGAAGCAAAAAGCTTTTCAATTTTACACTTTTCCACCACACTACTATCAAATCGCATGATAACAAGAGATTTCAACCTGAGAGTTGAAAGATCAAAATCATTAGTAGATCAAAGCAAAGCAAAAACAACAAATTTATTGTTATTAGTTTGTGTCTTAGTCTAGTAGGTAGGTCCGACATCTCCAACAAAATAAAATACGAAACGAATATTTCTTTGGCTACTTCCTCTTAGTAGATTTCAGGCAAAAAATCTGAAAGTAAATAAAAAATTGCCATCAAAAGTTACTCAAAACAATCTGTCCTTTAGAGCCGACTTTAAACTGTAGGTCCCACCACTCATGTATTAAGGCACACAACATAAGTAATGTGAGTAGCTATGTTGTGATATTGACTAAAGGTTTGTAATGATAAATTATGTATAAATTAAATGTGGTGATTGTGTGCTAGTTTTCTGTTTTTGGTTTAAATCAGCCAATACACTGGCTTACTTATTGTGTTGATTTAATGCATGAAAAAATCGTTTGCATCTAGACAATACAATGACGCAAGGATATATAGTTTCTATGTAAAAAAAATTCTTAAATCAGGCTGCAAATTCCTCCTTCCATACTTTGGATTTAAACTTGAGAGACTATAGAAAATAGAAAGACGGAAAGATATTTAACTCTGATGATAATTACATCAACAAAATCTATTAATCAGCCCTCTTATGTGTGAAGTGAGAGTATAATTGGATTAATGAACCGACTATTCACTGGTGTAGCAATTTATGTATTATAGTCGTGGTAGAACAATTGTAAAAATTCTCTTTTTATTGATAAGAGTTACCATTTACTGTTTTTTTAGTTGTTTGCTTATGATTGCATTCCTTTAAATAACTGCCATAGCAAATATATGTGTATGTATTGTAGTATTATATCAAAAACCAAACGTGATTTGAAAACTTTCCATTTCAAATATTAAATAAGCAAAACTCTAAAGTAATATATTCAACTGAGTTTGAGGTTTCAATGAACAATATTTCCATTCTATTTTCTACAACAAACACAGTGCGAGCGAGCACAGCGCTCTTCTGTTTCATATGGCACCAGAGCTCTTCCACTTTGTTTCCACTGATGATTTTTAGCACAAGAAAAGTGAGAGAGAGAGAGAGAGAAAAATATAGAATAGAATAGCAAAAAAAAAGTGTGGAAAATATAACAAAAGTAGTGAAAACTAAATACGAAATGTGAAAATTCACAATGAAACAATAAAAAAAGAGCAACAAAATACAATGCCAGGCAACACCACTGAGGAAAATTTGAGCAAAACAGTGGAAAATAATAACTGAAAAACATACACATACACTTACATATACACACTGTCGTATAATGATATACTAGTACACACTTATATAGAGATAAAGAGAGAGGGAGAGAGAGGACAAGATTGTAAGTAAAACAAGATACCGAACTGTAACAGAATCCCAGTAGAGTCATTGCACTTGGTTCCCATTACTGCAAAAATGTTTTAATTTTCTATACTTAAGCAGAGCACTAAAGAGAGAGAAAAAAAAAACAAAAATTGCAAACCAAATTAAAAAAAAAAAACAAAAAAAAACTGTGGTGGTATGAAACGAGGACACGGGACAAACACAAATGCAAATGCATGCAGTGTATACACCATACCATCACCCTCTTACACTTACTCAAGCAAATACATGCAAGGCTAGAAGGATACAAACAATTACGGCTGTTGTACCAAAATCGGAAAAAAATAAAGAAAATAACGAGTCAAAACTAAAACGTTAAACTATCAGTGTGTCAGTAAAGTAGGCTGAACGAAAAAGGCTTCAGCCAAATAACCAACAAAACATTCGCTTTAAGGACTCAAAGCAGGCAACATAGCCAGTGTGAACTTGCAAATACATTC
>QOCX01001837.1:8381-27855 GCA_005959815.1 Sarcophaga bullata | reverse complement strand
TAGCATGTATGAAATTATAAAGTTAGGTTAGGTTCACCTCCCAATCAAACACTTCTGGTTTTTCCATATAGGAATCTAGTGTCATCCTCTCTTCCTGCTTGCAGCCATTTGTGTTGTAATAAGTTCTTTACGAGCATCTGTGTTAAGGATTCATTTGAGCAAGAAAGTGGATCTGGTATCGAAGTAATGCACTTGGTTGCGAATAGTGCCTCAATTATACTCTAATGATAATGATATACATACATGATCCACTTCCCCTTAGCCTGTAGCGAATGCATCGTAAGTGCAGCCTTATATCACGTACATATTTTAAATGGTCGCCGTAGTCTAGTAGGTAGTGTGTTGGCTTATTAGACGAAAGGCCAGTGTTCGAATCTCCGGTCAGACATCAAAAACGAAATATGAAAAAAATATTTTTGCGGCAGCTTCCTCTCAGCAGATTTCTGGCAAAAAATCTGAGAGTAAATAAAATTGCCATGAAAAGTTTCTCAAAAATCTGTCGTTCGGAGTCGACTTTAAACTGTAGGTCCCGCCACTCATGTATAAAATTAACACACACAACAAAAGTGGTGTGAGAAGCAAGGCTGTAATCCTGACTGAAGGGTTGTAATCGCCAATTATGTATGTATGTATTTCAAATGGTTCCAAGGCCCTTGCAAGAGTTGTTTTTATTGAGCCACTTCTCCCTAAACAATACGTTCTTTGAACCTTCTGCCATCCATTCAGATCTACCGTATATCTAAAATATAAGTTAGTACAATGGAAACTAATTTAAAGGCTTTTCGTAACCAATCCCGACAGATGTTACCGCCATTTCAATTTCCTCTTCAAAGTCCATGTATTTTATCTGGTTGGATATCCTATGTCCTTGCCTTATGGTGAAGACACATTTGAGTCAGATTATGTCTAATACTATGCTTTCCCGTAGTTTAACCTCCAGGGAAATATTAACACGTGGCCCGCATAGCCCTTAGTATTTTAAAATTGAAAAATTCTAGAAATTCTAGCCTAGTTTGAGCATATTATGAGAATGATGGCAATCATGACAACAAGTGTTCTTAGATCGACATCATCTAAGGCATCATATACTATCCTACGATCGGTTATGTTAGCGAAATAAATATAAAATTTGAGCAATTGATATAGAAGTCGCCGTTGTCTAGTAGGTAGTGTGTTAGCCTATTAGATGTGAGACCACGGTTTGAATCCCAGGTCAGACATTAAAACGGAAATATGAAAAAATATTTCTTCGGCAACTTTCTCTCAGCAGATTTCTGACAAATGCTCTGAGAGTAAATAAAATTGCCATGAAAAGTGTCTCAAAAAACCTGCCGTTCGGAGCCGACTTTAAATTGAGTGGTGTGAGAGACTAGGTTTTGATCCTAGCTGAAGTGTTGTAATGATGTATGTATTTCACTCTCCTTCATTGATGGTTCGTGATCTTATCCTTCAGAAATATTAACCCGTGGTCCTTGCAGTTCAATAGTTCAAATACGTCGTCTCTTAGTATTCTAGGAGATATGTAACTCAGTTTGAGTATTATGGGAATGGTAGCGATCATGACAAAATTGAAGGCGTTATTTACTATTCTTAACTGGCTACGAACAGACATGCGGTAATGGGATTGAAAGCATGGGAGCATAAAATAAAGTCTACAATACCTAACATCGGTTTCTATTCTGGTTTTTTAACGAAGAAACCGAATGGAATTCACTAATAAAATCAAAACACGGGACAAATTCGGCTGTAAACCAACTTTAGCACAACTTCAATCATTCCTAAAAACATCATGGGATTAATACACCTGCAGAGGAAACAGACAGATATGGATCGATATGGATAGATGCCGGCACAAAATTTGTTTTAAACGTGACTAGATTTCACTTAAGGAACATTTTCTCAATTTTAATGTCCCTCTAGCCGCTGTGTGCACGTGCTAGTAGACTGGGAATATCTCATAATGTCTTCTACTTAAGCTATAAGGACAAGGAAGAAAAGGACGCCACAGAACATATTTCCCTTCCCAAAGCCAATAACAATACAATAACATTACATACATACATAAATTGGCCCAATTTACAACCTTCAGTCCAGGGATACGACCTAGCTTCTCACAAAACCACTTTATGGTTTGTGTTGTGGTTTTTTTTTATACCATAAGTGGGGCGGGACCTACAGTTTTTTAAAAGTCGACTCCCGAACGACCAGATTTTTTGAAGAAAAAACTAATTTTTTAACTCTCAGACTTTTTGGGGGTCCCCAGAAAATCCTGCCTTTGAGAGGAAGCCCGCCCAAAGAAATTTTTTTTTTTTTTCATATTTAGTTTTTTGGACGGCCTCACCGGGGGATTTTCCGAACCATGGGGCCAATTTTTTCCCCGTCCTAACCTACTAAACACGGGCGACTACTTCAGCAATAGTTCGCGGCTAATGCCGAAAACCCTTTAAAGAAGAAAATTTCTTTGGGTTAAACAAATAGACCTATCCAAAGAATGATGTTTTAACAAAAATGGATGGCTAAGACATGCCAATAACGATTGTGATTATATGTGGGGGGGGAATATATAATAATCGGTTGGGGTTACAACGGAACCGTGGTAAAGCCCCTAAGCTGTCCCTAAACCCAACCCCTTAAACCAAAAACCCCTAGAAAAAAACTTATAAATTAGCCGCCGATGGTAAACATGAGATAATTATTTTGAAGTTTCCCCCTTTTTAAAACCAAAATTTCCTTTTTAAATTTTTAAAGTTTTCCAAAAAAATAAATCAAAATAAAAAAATGAAAAGAAAAATTTGTCCGTGAAATTTAATTGTTTTTTGATTCTTCTTAATTAAATCAGGGCATAACAACAAAAAATGTTACCAATTTTTAAGTTTTTCACAAACGACCATAAAAAACCAAAAATTCAAACCTTAATTTGGGCCAGACAAAAAAAAAATGGTGACTCTTTTTTTTAATTTCCTTTGTGGTAAAGGGTCCCCTTGAGGAAAAAAGTCATTTTTTTTGTTTGGTTTTGCCAATATGAATTATAACCTTTTAAACCAATAAAAATAAAAATACGGCATTATTAATATTAAATGTGGTCCTTATTATTTTCGTAAATATGTCAAACATAATATTTCCTAAAAAATTTTAAATAACCCCAGACTCTCAAAAGTCCCTTTTGAAACCCTTGGGAAAAAAAAAGCACGAAGAAAGCGAAAGAAATTAAAATTTTTTTCCCAAAATTAATTTCCCCTTTTTTAAGTCTTCAAAGGTTTTTTTAAGTTTTTTTAATTTTTTCTCTTTCCTTTCCCTACTTCTTGTGTTCTTTTTAAAAAATTGTGATATATTTTTAAGCTAACTGTTCAGTTCCCCTTGGAAAGATAACATCAAGCCAAAAAAACAGAAAAAAAGTAAACTGAAAAGTTAATGGTAAACACTTGTTGGAAAAAACTAAAGCGGGTTTCCTTGAGTTAAATGGGTAGTCCAACTGAAATCGGAGCGAACCTTTGAATTGAATATTTTTTTTAAAAATCCCCCCGTTTTTTTTGGGGCGATCCATAAAATGGTTAGTTTTTAAAGATTTGGCAAGAATATTGCCAAATAAACCCCGGATTTTTTTTAAAGCCTCAAATCCCCTTAGAAAAATCCCCACAAAAAAACAGTTTTGGAAGAAGGGCCTGGGACTTTATAGAAGTTTTACATGCATCATACGAAATTAAAATTCAATAACCAATATAGAAAAACCCGGCATAAATCTTTCCGCCACTAATTTTTGGACGAAAAAATTTGTTAATCTTTCAAACCAAAATGGGTGGATAAAGATTATGCCTTAAATTTGCCTCCATTAAGCCTTTTTTTTAAAAATAAGTAAAGTTTTCACTAGCATCATACGAAAAAACAAACCCCCAATTTAACACTCAGATTGACCGGAATATATCTTGCGCATGTCACACACTGAATGAAGTTGTTATCTTTAACTGATTTGAAGCTTCACCCAATGGTGAGAAGATTTGCCTGATTCGCTTATAAGGACTAGGTTCACTCTTACCGATTTTTATAGTAACTTACACGCATCCTAGGAAAAAGATCTCATCAACAGCGTAATGACCCGGATATATCTTAAGCATGTCACAAATTAGATGAAGTTTGAACTGAAGTCGCCGTAGTCTAGTAGGTAGTGTGTTGGCTTATTAGTCGAAAGACCATGGCTTAAATCATCGGTTAGACATCAAAAACGAAATATTTATTCGGCGACTTCCCCTCAGTAGATTTATGGCTAAAACTATAAAATGTGTCGACTAAGACTAAATGTGTCGGCTTATTAGATGTGAGGCCACAATTCAAATGCCCGGTTAGACATCAAAGAACGAAACACGAAAAAATATTTCTTCGGAGACTTCCCCTCAGCAGATTTTTTTTCTCACTGAGAGTAAATTGCCATGAAAAGTGTCTCAAAAAATTCTGTCGTTCGGAGTCGTCTTTAAACTGTAGGTCCCGACACTCATGTATAAAGTTAACGCACACAACATAAGTGGTGTGAGAAGCTAGGTTGTAATTCTGACTAAAGGATTGTAATGGCCAATTATGTTATGTATGTGTATTGAACAGATTTGATGCTTCACTTATTAGCAATAGGATTTGCCTGATTCGCTAGCAAGTGTAATTGAGGACTTTTAATAGAGAACTACCGGTTGATGTGAGGGCTTAAGGGATCTATTTATTTGGCGCTGTATCCCTTTATATTACTCAAAAATATCCAGAAAAAAAAACACCAGCATTGAGACCAGAGCAAATAGGATTCTGACCCCTTAAGTCCACTATTACGCACGTAAACAGCTTAAGTGTCAAATCCGCAGTAAGGCGTTCGTCCCATATAGTGCAGTGCATATGGCAGGTTTGTTGATTTTGTAAAGTCTCACAATCAAAACGCTGGCTGCCGTTTAAACCATGGTTTTGTAACAAAAGAATAACAGTGGCGTCATGAGTGCAACCCAAGAACTATGCCCTGAATGTATAACATATAGGAACCTATGGAAATTTGAAAGCAGCTCTTATGGAGTTGTACAAAATACAGAGATTAGCATGAGTTTGATGTAACAGGGGCAATGAGAATCTGTACGCTAGAGGCGTTAGGGCTTAGTTGGAGAGACAACACGCAACTGACAAGAGCCAGAACCTTTCTGTAGAGTAAGGTGATATGTTTAGAAGCATATGCCTAACAAAAGTTTATGGAAATCAGAAGTTTTATTAGAAAATTATGAGGAGATTTGAGTCATGCCTCAGACATAGCACTGTGGACTTAAAGAACACTTGTTCAAAATAGAAACTGTATCGAATCCAATATTAGATTCTGTGATGATGAAAGTGACTTATTTGGATACATACTTTCAATATGTGATTTATTTGCATACATACATACATTATTGATTATTACAATCCCTCCGTCAGGAACTAGTTTCCGAACTAGTTTCTCACACTAATTTATTTTACGCGTGTTTATTTTATACATGAATGGTGGGCCTAAAGTTTAAAGTCGATTACGAACGACAAATTTTTGGAGAAACTTTTCATCTCAGTGTTTTTGCCAGAAATCTACTGAGTGAACGTAGAGGACGTTTTGTAAGAGATGTCTGATCTCGGGATTGTAGAGATGTCTGACCGAAGCCTCACGTTTAATATGCCAGCAGACTATATATTAGACTATGGCGACAGCACTGTGAGACGCTTGGAAGAAGCTGCTTAATATTCAAAATGGCAACAAGAGGCTGGTTCTATTACAGAATTTTTAACTTGAGGCATTTATTATAATAAAAACTAAAATTGTTTTCAATTTCCATAGAAAATTGAAAATTATTTCGTTACATAAATAACTTATTTAAACTGTTGCATAACACTTCAATCAATTATTTCCATCACCATTTAACCATAAAATAGTGTGAAGAAAAATTTTTGTATAAAAATCGAAATTAATTTCTGTAATGAATATTCAGTGTTTGAATACTTGAAACTATTCATACGAATAAGAAGCAAAAATGAAGTTCCTAGCAATTGTTGTAATCATTATTCAATTACTTTTGCCATTGGCCTTGGCGAAAATTGCTTCGGCATCGAGCCGGGGAAAAAACATGCCACGTTTGACTTAAGTTATACGGAATACTTGCAATATTAACGTGTACACTCTGACACGCCATACGGTCCAATGTGATATTCTGATCGCCTTTATATCTCATGTAATAAATAAATATGTTGGGTTATTAAATAAAACTCTATGTTGCATTTATTTCTGTTCAATATTTGTTTTTATGAGCGGTTGTGCTACAGGGAGCTCAATGGAGACACCTATCGCACTATGATAAACGATTTTTGTTTTTTGGAATCCGCTCTTCGTGGTATTGGTGTGAATGATGTTCGATTTCAATTGGATGGTATAACTTACCATACATCTCATACTACAATTGATTTATTGCATCAAACATTTGATGACCGTTTAATTAGCCAAAATGCTAATGACAACTGGCCACCAAAAAGCTATGATTTGTCAACGTTTGTCAACAATTTTCTGTGGGGCGCGGTTTAAGAAAGGTATCATGCAGGCAAACCACAGCCAACTAAGTCTTCGTATGCCAATATTCGTGATGCCATTGCTGAGATATGACTCCTTACACTCGAAAAAATGCATGAAAATTGCTCGTATCGAATGAACTACTGTATAGCCAGCCGCTGCAGCATTATGCATGAAATTATATTGGAATTCTAACCGGAACAATTGTACTGATGATGTTGCAAATATTCTGGGCGTGTTTTTACCCGAAATTGTTAAACTCATGAGCTTTTGCAAATTGAAGAGGAATACACCACACACTTAGATATGAGTTCGCCTGAAGTTCAGAAAGCTTGATTAGAGGGTTCTTTTCAAATAAATTTTTAATCGTGTATGCTGCGAAATGTTTATGGTTTATTCTCTTTTGTGGCAATTAATTTCGTCGATAAAATGTTCACGTTAAATTCAAGTTGTCAATTGAGGTACTGAGAGATAGATAACCTTCAAAATGACCTTCAAATGGTAGGCTACCATTCAATATTGAATTTGATATGGTAATTATAATGGAAATGAAATTTCTTTTCAATTTTCATAGAAAAATAAAAGTTAATTTCGTTACACGAATAACTGATTTAAACTGTTGCATGCGACTTCAATCAATTATTTCCATCACCATTACGAATTCAATGTGAGATATCGTTTGCCATTTAACCATGAAATGTATGAAGAAAAAATTCCAAAATTTATGTATAAAAAGCGAGAATAATTTCTGTAATAAATATTCAGTGTTTGAGTATAACTATTCATACGAATACGAAACAAAATGAAGTTCCTAGCCATTGCTGTAGTCGCTATTCAATTGCTTTTGCCATTGGCTTTGCCGAATTTTAGTTCGCATCGGGATCATAGACCACCACGTATAGGGTAGTGTTATATAGAATACTTACAAGGTTAACGAGTACACTCTGACACATCCTATGGATCCAATGTGATATTCTGTTAGCCTTCATATCTAATATAATAAATAAATATGTTGATTGCTAAATAAAACTGTATTTAGCATGTATTTCTGTTCAATAAATGGTTTTTTTTACTGGCTGCTCTAACCTTAATCTACAATTACTTGGAAAAAACTCTTCTTATCTGATGTGCAAGCGAAATTGATTCTTACTTTCGATATTATCTACCATGCATACATAATTCTTCATTACAACTCTGCAGTCAGGATTACAACCTAGGTTCTCACAACACATCACTTATGTTGTGTGTGTTAATTTTATACGTGAGTGTCGGGACCTACAGTTTAAAGTCGCATCCGAACTGAAGATTTTTGAGAAACTTTTCATAACAATTTTTATTTACTCTCAGAGTTTTCGCCAGAAATGTGCTGAGAGGATTTGTTAAAGATGTCTGACCTAAGCTTTGAACCGAGGCCACACGGCCAATAAGCCACTACACTATCTACTAGACTACGGTGACTTTTGTGAGCTATTGACGCATCACAAAATTCGGATAAAATTCTAAATTCCGTTTGAGCATAAAACTTGACGAGATTGCATCTTGGGAACCTCATATAAGTAATAACGAGACATTGATCTCTCTTTGAGCACGCTTTTTGGGCAGGGAAAAACTTATAATGACTCCTACGCCTTAATGAACTCTTGAAGTATAGAAGTATAGGAAAAGATGATATCGGTGATATGACGTGACCTTAGGAAGAGATATTATCTGTGATATAACGTGACCTTTTTTAGGCCCAAAGCAAACTGCCTTCATTGAGGCTAAAATTCAATTCAATTAACAAAGAAAAGCAAAAAATAATTCTTTCAGTAGGGTATTCCATAATCATCATTTCCTATTCTATTTTACTTTCTTACTTATTTCTTTAGATTTTTATTTAAGCCATCTTTTCATTTTCTGTATATGTGTTGTCGCTCTCTCTCTCTCTCTGATCCCCTTTGTGGCTTTTGCTGGTACACACCAGTGTTATTATAATCGCATAAAACAAAAAAAAAGCGAAACCATCCGACATTTTAATGGCCAACATAAATTGTAATATTAAATCGAGCTGTCATGTTGTTGGGTCGTTTATACATTCAAAACTACCGACTACCACTTCATTTGTAGATGCAAGCAAAAAAAAAAAAAAAAAAAAAACCGCTGGCAAGTTAAATGTGAAGCGAAAACAACAAAAAAAAAATTGTTAAAAAAAAAAATAATAACGAATGAATAACTTCCATATTTCTATCATCATCCTACTCAATGACTTCTTCCTTTGAAATTATTTTTTTGTTTTGCTTTTGAAGTTCATGCTACAGTCGATGTTAAGGCTTAACATAACTTAACTACTCAAGTATATTAAGATATTGATTGAGAGAAGCTGGTATAGCGTTACCATTATTCGTTATTGTCTTATTTACTTTGTTGTTTTAAACTGTCTACACACATTTTTCTGATTAATTTTTAAAAGTTTTTGTTTTTCAGGCAATTTTTTTTTGCCTGTAGTTGTTAAGGCAATTGTAGCGCCCATGTTGAAAACTATTTAACAAACCATGGTGGAATTAATTTCAAGTTAACCTAACTCTGAAATGAACTGCAAATTTAATTTCCGTATGCATTTCTTAAGAAATTTTTGTTAAGTTCTGTTATAAATGAAACGGCATTACTTAAGCAATTTGAATAAGTATGTTATAATCGCTGCAACCAAATATCAGAATTATGGTTACCGAAAAGTACTTTCCCATTAAGGATTTGTTTCGCTTGTGAATGGAGAGTATTTAAGTAAACTTTCAATATCATGCCATTATTCTATGGCTTGAATTTCACTGAAATTTGTAAAGAAACAATTAAAAATTCTGTGGAATATTTTCGAATACTGATCAGATGAGAAGATCAGATAAAAAGAATTTCAGCTGAGCTCAATATTTTTAAAGTCTAGACTATGCTTATGGTTTGATGTAATCAATCGGCTTATTTCATTAGAAAGTACACCGTGTAGCAAATATACAAACAGATAATATCAGAATTGATTTCATTGATTAATTGAATCCTTAAACCATTCAATGAGTGAGTCACTTTGCTAGATTGATTTCGAATCTTTAAACCATTCAACAAGATGACTGTTATGCCCATTATTTTCTATTCCTTTCGAATACTCTTTTAACGTACAGAATTTTCCAACAGGGACTTCCAAAGCCACTTTTTTCATTTGTTTAATTACATCCATACATACATAATTGGTTATTACTACCATTCAGTCTTGATTACGACTTAACTTCTCACACCATGTTGTGTGCGTTAATTTTGTTTTGTAGGAGATGGCTGACCTGGTATTTGAATCGAGGCACGCGTGTAATAAGCTAACACTACCAATCAGACTACTACTTGACTACGCTGTCAATTAGTCAGCTGTTTTGCTAAATCACAGCGGACGACCATAGAAAACGACATGTGTTCGCTGAGTCGGCTGTGAAGTATGTGGCAACTGAACCTAATTACCACTAAACTACTATCGGATTGAATGGAGTACCTGAATAAGCAAAATTGTCGAACTTGGAAAGATATCATTCCACATGCGGCCCAAGAGCGTTCAATGCATCGCGAAAAAGTCGCTGTTTGGTGTGAATTTTGGTTTGGTGGCGTCATTGTTTCATATTCCTTTGAAAACGACGTTAGCCAGTCCATCATTGTCAATGGCGACAACTATCAACTTCGATGATCATCAACTTCTTTAAGCTTGAATTGATTGATCTCGGTACCAATGACATTTGGCTTCAACATTACGGCTCAACGAGCCATACATCTCAAGCCACATTGCATACTCTGCAGGAGCGATTTTAAGTTCGTGGTTATATCACATGGAACTCATGTAAACTGACCACCGAGATCATGCGATTTGAGTCTCTTAGACTTTTTTGAGATGTTTAATTAAATAGCAAATGTATGCCCATAAGCTACAAACCATACCGTCAGTCAAATTAAGCCTGATTTATATACCAGAGTTATTAACTCTTATGATGCACTACACCCAGAGAAGCCATAGCAATTATTTGAACGTTCAGTCCCACATACGCCAGTTCATCCACGTATCTTTGAAACTATTATACGATTTCTATGAGCTCTGATATTTTTATCATGCGTAAACACGACGCGTTGTGTTGTAAAACAACTTCAAAACACTTCATTTTATTTAAATTTAAAGATAGGCAATGCTTGAAGAAATACCCTTCACATGTTCCACATAATTCTGTACACATACATATGTCACTCCGATTCGTTTTAAGCAGATTCAATATTATTACGTTACCTTTCGCTCTATTTATACTTCTTTAGTTTTGGTATGGCAACTCCTAGAACTTTATTGTTGATTGTTTTAGTAAATATTTTCCTATTGCTATTGTAATTTCTTTGTTGTTTTGTTATGAACTATTTTCCTTAATTTTTTTTCCAGAATAATCACTTAGGGCAACAATAAATTGGAAGCCATGAGTTATAATCCACTTTGACAACCTTTAGAAATTTAAAATAGTTAACAGCGATTACTATGTCAACTTACTAAGTGGATTTAATGAAGATTTAAAATGAAAAAACTGATAATATTTGGGCAAGAAAAACTTTATTTGGCACCAGAATGAGAAAGCACACATTGGCAGTTTAGGTTGGGAATTACTCACCTAGCGGCTCTATTCTCCAGATATAGTTTCCAATAACTTTGATTACGACAAAATAATATGTGATTGTAACGATAAAATTTAAACAAATATACTCTTATGTCCTTGACAAATTATATTTTAAAAGGAATGAAGACTTTTTAGAACATTAAATTATCTTACGACCCAAAAAAAAAAAATCATTAATACACAGTGCCGACCATATTTGATTAGAAAGACATACATACGCACCAGAGATCAGCAATGAGTATTCAAAAAGATGAGAAGATTCGAATCATACTTATAAATTCTGATACTTATTTTATACTTCATACTTATTTTAATATCATACTCATACTACTCATATTCAAAGTTTGAAGTACTCATCATACTCATACTTAACACTATGCATGATGTTGTTGATTTCTACTCTCCATTACTCACCACTTACAAGCATCATAAAATAAGTATGATTCGAGTATGAACACTAAAGTACTCACTAGAAGGTTGTTTGTTTTTGCTCTGTTTGCTGCTCTGTGTTTTTTTTTGCTTAGGTGCCTTTTTTTCTTTTATTGTCAAATGCAACCATAACTAACTAAGACTGTAAATTTTGATGAATGATTCGGAATCACTCGTAGCATTTATGAGTATCGTAAGTATTTTTCTAAATTTATGAATCTGAATGAGTAGAGGCGTATGCATCAAACATATTTCGAATGTTATGAGTTCGATGTCAACTTTGGACTCGTACTCATTGCAACTTGTACTTATAAATCAACGTTGTAGTGATGAGTACGAATGAATCAGAGTAGTTAAATTTCAATACTGTTGACTCATTCATATTCAAAATTTCATGAGTGCTTATGAGTAGCGAAAAAAAAACGATTCATTTTGATCTCTGATATGCACATAATTGATCATTACAACTCTTCAGTTAGGATTCGGTCTTTACAGCACTTATGTTGTGTATTAATTTTATACATGAGTGTCTGGACCTACAGTTCAACGTCGAAAATTTTCATGGCAGTTTTATTTACTCTCAGAATCTTTGCCAGAAATCTGCTGAAAGGAAGTCATCTAATAAGTCTACACACTACCTACTGGAATACGGCAACATGATAGAGAGTCACAATAATAATGAATAATTTGGTCATGTCATGACAAATAAATCTTTTCCTTTAACTTAATGGATATAAAAAATAATTCCTTCTTTACTTGTGGTACTACCGCATATTTTTAACGCACACTGTATGCTAGAAATCACATTTTTTTTTTTTTTTTTGGGTTTCGTTAATGGACGATTAATAAATTTAATTAAAATGCCATTTCATAATCAAAGACGACAAGAATCAAAATAAAATACGTATTAAAAATTAAATCAAAAACAAATGTTATGGATTATTTTATGTCGCGGTGGCATTCTCATAAAAATTAATATTCATTTAAACATTTCTCTAGAAATCATATTTATTTTTAATTTTTTTTATTTTATTTTTATTTTATTTTCTTGAAACATTTTTGAAATTTATTTACACACACTCGTAAAGTGTGAAAAATTTTTATTTTCTTTTTCATTTTCATTTTCATTTTGATTTTTTCGCATTTTTAGGTGAATAACACAAAAAAATTGTTTTTTTTTTTTAATGAATTGTTGGCTGAATGACTAGGTCGACGTGAATGTTTCGAGTAGTGTATGGTGTGGATGTATATTTTATGAATATGTGGGGAAATCGGCACAACATGGCCATAAACAATGAAATTAATAACGTCATTATAATTAATTTTCAAAATGAGAGACAAAACCCCACGATTATCAATCACATACACACACACACACACACATTAAACAATGCAACGGAACATTTAAATAATAGCGAATGACAAAACGTTGGTGGACATTTAAAATGTTTATTGTTTTTAAAGATTTTTCAATTTCTTTTGTTTTTATTTTTTTCTCATAGAATATTTGAAAAATTAAAATGTTTTCTTAATACGCTACAGAAGGTATAAACTTTGAAGGAAAAGTTCAAATGAAATACTTAAGTAGCCTTAAAGGCATTCAACTTTTCCTTTCCGAGAATGAAAATTATAGGAGGGGAGGTTTATTTGAACAGCAAATTCTCTTGAAAAATTAAAATAATTGAAAGAGTGAAGACAGCAACAATAGCGCTTTCTAACTGTGAAAGACTTGGGATTAAGAACCCCCATACTGACTCTATCTGATCGTAATAGAATTGTGCATAAACACTAATGTTATAGCAGACTGAAAGACAGAGCATGAAGACAGTTAACCGACCTGATAACTAGTACAGTCTGTTGCACTCCAACCATGGCATTATTTTCTATAGGCATCTGACATCCATTCCGATCTTCTATTGAATGAGAGGACTAAGCTGATGATCCAAACTAGATATAGACATTCTGCATTTTTGGTAAAACAAAAACCTTATTTGAATCGATTATATGGTTCCTTATAATTTTCTAAACAGGACATTTGCCGTGGTCTAGCAAATAGTACTTTGGCTTATTATACATGAGGCCGCGGTTCAAGCCACAGAGCAGACATCTCCAACAAAGTCCAAATAGGAAAAGAAATATTTCTCCGGCGACTTTCTCTCAGCGAAATTCTTTCATCTTTCTTTTAAAGTTGCCGTAGTCTAATAGGATGTGTGTTGGCTTACTATATGTAAGGTCACGGCTCAAACCTCAGGTCAAACCTCACGAAAATATGAAAAAAAAATTTCTTCGGTGACTTCCTCTCAGCAGATTTCGAGCAAAAACTCTGAGAGCAAATAAAATTGCCATGAAAAGTTTCTTAAAAATCTTTTGTTCGTAGGTCTCACCACTCTTGTATAAAAATTAACACACACAACTTAACTAGTGTTTGAAGCTAGGTCCTGACTGAAGGTTCGTAATGACCAATTAGGTATGTATGCATGTCGAATTCTTTCAAAAACTCTGGGGGTAAATAAAATTGCCATGAAGAGCTCTACAAAAATCTGTCGTTTGTTTTAGGTCCCGCCGCTTATAGGGTAGACGATCACTCGGATATTTATGCCAATTGTTTAAAATGCTAGTCAAACTAGCCTGACGTCCATACATTTTAAGAGGTTTGATATTCAGCATTCGTAAATGCCGATTGTTGTGTGTTGAAATATTCATTAAAAATGTCTTTATTTACTAGAACAGCCAGAATTTGATTAAGTTCCTAACGAATATTACTTCAACATTCGCCCTCGTATCAATCAATGCCGAAGATTGCTCAGGGAAATTGCGTATAGAGCGTACCATTCAAAGGTAACTCGAGAACGTAAGGTTATCATCGGAAATTACTTCGCTGTTGTACTGGCAAGGGTCGGAGCAGAGGTCACAATCTCATACGCTATACAGGGCAATGCTGTTCCCATTGCCTTAGTAAACTAAGTATATTCCGCTGATTTCACCATGCAACAGATAGGTACGCGCAATATTGTCAAACTCAACCGAACTTGTCTGATTAAGAAGAGGTTTGATATCTTCTGTCTTTAAGTCGCATGGCCATTCATCGTACAATATTGATTATCATGACCTAATGGCCTATTAGAAGGCCAGTAGTTTAGGTATTCCTTCAAATGACTTTTGCAAAAACTGAAGATATGAAAAGGAGGGAGAGACTATCTTGCACATCATGTCTTAGTGTCAAGCTCTTGTCATGAAGAGACATAGGTTCTAAATGTCCCATTTTCTGCCATGCTTGACTGATCTATAGACAACATAAAAAAGTCTGATTGCATGCAATGGCATAATATTAATTATCGTTTACCTTATGATCATGTAACCGATTAAGGAGAATGTCATCGAATCGATAAATTCGACATACCTGCCATAATTTCTGTATTAGTGAGATGTATTCGGTTGGGCGTATATTACGCAATGCTTGCAGTCTCTTCAAATTTCTTTTAATCTTGCCGCATTACGACCCTTCCATATTACCTTTTAATGCTTGAAATATGGTCATGTTTTATCACTACTTTTGTAATATTACTTCTGTCGTTAACAATTGTACTTCCCACATCTATTAAGGGTGTCTCAATAATTTCATCTCCAAATCTAGTGCTCTGAAAAACTTCAAAATGAGACTCAGGATGTCAACAGGGACTCTGGCCAACAGCTGATATGCATTCTTATGGACACGTTAATGCCTCACAGGTTCTAAGAATGTTTTCCGTTGATTCATTCCCATCCTCACAGAAACATCTTCAGGTTCATGATGATTAACCTTCTGAACGAGTGTACATTGAGTCTACAGTGTGCTGTTAAAAAATCGTTTACTAACTACAGATTGTTTTTGGAAAGTCTGATGTGTAGTTCAAAACTACTCTTGCTAGAAATCCGCTTAGAGGAAGTCACCGAAGAAATATTTTTTTTCATATTTCGTTTCGTTCGAGATATTTGGGCTGGGGCTTGAGTCGTGGCCTCACGTCTAAGAAGCCAACACCCGATCGTCTAGACTACGGCAAACTTTAACTTACGTTTCGATGAGTATGCAAACCTCGACTGATTAGGATCAACCGATAGTATTGTAGTATTGTAGCCTGCCTTAATGAAGTGAAAGACAAAAATCACTATCAAACTTCTCCTAAGATCGCAGAGAGCCGTTTCTCGAAGCACTTTACGTAAGAGGCCTTGAATACTCTAAGAACTCTAAAACTAAGAGTTCCGAGTTTTTTAAGTTTTTTTTTTCTTTTTTTCTTTTGTTTTATCCATTTAGGGCATTTATCTTGGCTTCATTGAATGCTTGCAATCTGTGTCGAGAGCAGTTATCAAGGCTCTCCATAGATTCATTATTAGGTTATGCTGGCTGAGAGGTGCTAGAACTTCATTAGTGTAGTCGCCTTGTGTGTTTTTCTGTTTGTTGTTCTGTGTAGTTCCTTCGCTTCCTATTCACTCTTCCCTACCTTCAGTCCTTTTTCCATCCCTTCCCTGTCCTTGACCTCTGGGTACTGTACTTAGTACACGTCCTCTAACCTAACCTAACCTAAATAAACAAGATTTGGGTTGTAGAAGAGGGCACAGTAGTCTGCTCGATTTATTGCAATATGCCCGATTTATTTCAAATTTAGTCTGGCAGCTGCTTCTAATCACTGGCTTTTCTCTTGCACTACTTAAGGCTCCTGGATTTTTTTTTAAGAGGCTATGGTCACCTTTTTGTAAATAAATGGTTTAGGAATCTAATAATAGGCTTTCTATAGAATCTTGCAGATCGTGTTTTAACTGAAAATTTGTGTTTTAACTGATTTTCTTTTTCTTTCTTTTTTTTTTTATCCATTTAGGGTATTTATTTTGCCGATCTTAGCCAACTTTAATATTTTCTTACGTATTTCCACTTTTAGTTTTAAATTAAAAAATTCTGCTGCTATTTTCTTTTTTTAATTTCAACATTTATTTTGTAGATTAACCAGAAAAAGAAATTTATTTATTTATTTAAAACTAATTTCCTTTCATTTCAAATATTTTCATCCTCTTTAATCGTTTTTTTTTTTCATTATTCATGGCAACTGCCAGAGAACATCAAAAAAAAAATGTTAGTGACCATCAAGATGTTTTATGATTTGATGTCAGCTCGTTTAGTTGTTTGCAGTAAATTTACCATGACAGATTAAAACTGTCAACATTTATTTATTAAGTAATTGTCAAGAGATTTTTCATGCTTATTTTGAAAGCATTTGTATATTCTGTTGACAAAAAAAACAAAAAAAAAAAAAACATTTTAAATATTAAAAAAGCATACCAACCATCAAATTAAGAGGCAAGAATTTTTGGAAAAATTATTTGTGACTGTAAAATCATTAGCATGCATACAATGAGCATCAAAAGAAACTGTGCATTAACCCTTTGCAACCAAACGGTGCCTGAGAGGCTCCATTCTATTCTTTACTTTAACTCGAACGGCGCCTGAGAACTGGATACTTAGATCCCTTAACCTGAACACGCATAATCGTAGCAAAATTTTTGGTAATCAGTAAAGTAACATTCCGGGAAACTGTAGAGCCGACAAGCTCACCAGGGTTGGCTTTAAAGCTAGCCATTGCGCTGAAATTCTTCCGAGACGTCAACCTATCCTGGGTCAATGAGAAGTAATGTTCCACCGCTACCAACCAGTCACTTGGACTTGGTCGTAACGTTATCTCGATCACAGTGCTCAAGTGAGCTTCTGGTATCAAAGCTAGCACTCTAACCTAACCTAACCTAACCTAAGTGAAAATACTGATAAGCAAAATCGAAACAATTTTTTTAATTAAAATTACTGTCGGATAGCTGAATACCCATACTAAAAAATGGTTCGGGTGCAAAGGGTTAAAAAAGTATACATTAACAAATTACCGTTATTTTTATTTTAAAATTGTTTCATTAACAGTTTTTTAAAATTGAAAAAAAAATTACAAAAAATTTCGAATTTCGTCAGGCACTCTCCGTAAGTGTTATCACTTAGTTTAAGTTTAGTTTGGTGATTGTTAGAATTTTATTCTTAGTGTACAGTTTCTTTTGACACTCACTGTATATAAGATTAGCAACAAAACTTAGCAAACTGACGTATGTTGTTGATAATTGACACATTGCATGTGAACTATCGATACCGATAACTAATACA
The DNA here is from genome assembly GCA_005959815.1 of Sarcophaga bullata. Classification (NCBI taxonomy): domain Eukaryota; kingdom Metazoa; phylum Arthropoda; class Insecta; order Diptera; family Sarcophagidae; genus Sarcophaga; species Sarcophaga bullata. Next base: position 10,049 of record QOCX01001837.1, on the reverse strand, counting down.
GCTGAGAATGACAAACTGTTTTGGCATTGCCAATCAGTAAATTTAACGTCACCAGAAAAACACATTCAGGTTGTGAAAAAAAAAATTGTTGCGAAGTCCTAGAGGACTTTGTTCTTTTTATAGCTAGAGCAAGTAATTCGTGCTGTTACAAGACAAAGAAACGTGCGTACCACAGAGAATACTACGGCTGTACTGAGACATCCTGCAGAAGTTGCTGAAATGTCGATCCTTTGTTGTTCTCAGCTTGTTGCAGTTAGGATGATCTCAACAGGATGATTACAACACTTCATCGTGGATTACGATCCTCTTACACTACCAATATCGTGTGTGTTAATTTTATCCATTAGTGGCGGACCTACAGCTTAACATCGAAGACTGGTGAAGGAAATCGCCTAAAAAAATTTTTTTTCAATTTGGCTTTGTTCCAGATGCTTAAGCTGGGGGGGGGGGGGGTTTGAACCACGGCTTGTAGTCGTAGTTTAGTAGCTAATATGACTTTATGATTTGAAGCCAAAATTTTTGCTGATTAGTATCATTGAAACTGACTGTAGATGAGCAATTTTCAGAGAACTGTATGGAGTGATGAAGCAAAATTACTTATTAATCGCGAAGACAAAGCGTGATGAAATTACTATTCAAATCACCAATTCAAATTCATAAAGATTGACTGTAAGGTGTTGTTTATGTGTGGGTGAGACCTGTGCAAGGAACTGGCTAGTGCTATGGAGCCATGCGAAACAAGTTTTTGATTCCAAAGTCAAATAAACAACTTAGTAGATTAAGGTTGAAGACCCTTGGCAAGGGCTTCATTGAAGGTTTGCATTCTGTGTCGAGAGCCGATATCAAGGCTCTCCATATATTCATTATTAGGTTAAGCTGGCTGAGAGGTGCTAGGACTTCATTAGTGTAGTCGCATTGTGTGTTTTTCTGTTTGTTATTCTGTGTAGTTTCTCCGCTTCCTATTCACCCTTTCCTACCTTCTCTACTTTTTCCACCCCTCCCCTGTCCATCCCTTCTTAAGGGCGATTGTGTACAATGGCTCAAATTCACCTCTGACCTCTGTACTTAGTATAAGTTGTCTAACCTAACCTAACCTAAATAAACAACATTTGGGTCCTAGAAGAGGGCATAGTAGTCGGTTTGATTTATTCCAAATTTAATCTGGTGGCAGCTTCTGATCACTGGCTTTTCTCTTGCACTACTTAAGGCTGCTGGATTACTTTTAAAGAAACTATGATCACCTTTTGAGTAAATACAATGGCATTAGGAATCTACAAAATTGATACGTAATGCATCCTGTGAAATAATAGGCTTTCTATAGGATCTTACAGATCGTACGTTTACCGAAAATTTTGAGCACCGCAATTACTTCAGCACAATAAAACCAGGTTTTTCTATCGATTTATAACAAATGATGAGATTTGGGTCACCGTAGTCTAGTAAGTAGTGTGTTGGCTTATTAGACGAAAGGCCAGGGTTCGTATCCCTGGTCAGACATCAAAAACGAAATACGAAAAAAATATTTCTTCGGCTCTGTAGATTTCTCAGCAGATTTCTGGCAAAAACTCTGAGAGCAAAAACAATTGCCATGAAAAGTTTCTCAAAAAATCTGTCGTTCGGAGTCGACTTTAAACTGTAGGTCCCGCCACTCATGCGTATAATTATCGC
>QOCX01001836.1:0-21785 GCA_005959815.1 Sarcophaga bullata | reverse complement strand
AAAATCGATAAGCAAACGCCTGACCCACCCTGGTTAAATTTATTTGGTTAGGTTAAGTTAAGTCGGAGTGGTCCTCTGATAACAAAAAGTTTACTTGAGCACGCATAGCGGCCAGCTCTGATGCCACAGTGGACCGCAGTCCCCTCCACTGACCAAGTTCTACCAAAGCCAAGAGACGAAGAAAACCAGCCAGAAATCTAGAGGAACGAAGCTATATCTCTTGACGTCAATAGATGATAGCTCCGTTAAACTGAAAAGAAATGGAGAGCCGAATATCCTATATTACTCCTAGCAAGGATGGGCACTGACAAAGAAAGTGAATAACAGTCTCCTCCTCCTCAGCGGATCTACACCCACGGCAGAAATCGTTGAATGAGAGCCGCATCCCTTTGAACATAACCTATAAGAATGGCGACTGTGATTGATATAATGCCACAACCAAGTCCAAGTAATTGGTTAGGACGCCTTCTATCCATCAGGGGCAAGTGAGCCTAACGGTGGAGCAAGACTCCTCATTCACCTACGAATCGAAAGAATCTCCACGCAATAGCCAACTTGCCGAGGCAAGTGGCATACCCAAGTCGATTGAACCGGAGGAGTGCGCCAGCTCTGGCGAGTTCGTCAGCCCTACAGTTTATTTTGCTGTTCCCTTAATTTTCTATGTTGAAAATTTCCTCTAGTCTGCCTGGTAACTGAAAATTGTATAAAATTTTGCAATTGATGCAGAAATTTTAAAGCCAAGGTACTAAGCTTCTGCCAAGTGATGGTTAGAAGTGGTTTAAAAATCCTGAGTTATCAACGATGCTCGATTGACCGAATTAGCATTCATGGATAAAAAAATGGATTAGATGCCTGAATTAATATTCAAAACTAACTAACTTAAAACTAAAAAATCATAATGAGAGGCCAATTGTTCTACAAAAACTACTTCAGAGCATGAATTCACAGCAGACAAGACTATTTTCAGTGATTAGTGTGATAGGACTCAGAGTGAAATTAGAGAAGGTTGACATACCCTAGAGTTACAATTAGAGAACGAAAACATGCATGAATTTTTAGTAAAAATTCTTGATAAATCTTGCGCTATCAGCTACTGCAAATGAGAACAATCTGTAATGAGCAACAAAGATTGCCAGGCCAACAGTAAGCCAGACCACCTAGAGCCAATATGATCCTCTATAATTTGACAGCTACGGAGCTGTCACTATGCGCGTGTCTTATGTTTCAGCGTTTGTAAGACTCTTTTTGATGGTAAAATGTGAGGCAAGCAGAAGACAAAAAAATCTAAAAATCTTCCACTGAAGTTACTTGCCTTCAAATCACAAATCAGCAAACAGCAATGAAGAAAATATAAAATACGTTAAAAAAGATGAAGAAAATTATGTCAAATGTGGTGTTGGTTAACAAATATTTTCTTTTATTTTTGCATTTCGTTCATTATTTTCAAGATTTTTAACTTTCCATTTCACATTGTTAATCGTCTTTGATGTCATTTATATTCGTATCGTATCGTATATTCGAAATCTGCTTTTAAATGTCATATGCTGGGCTATTGACTGTGCCAATGACATGTTGTTGAAATACATTTTTTTTTTTCACTTAAAGCTCTCAAGTACTAGAGGTGATTGAACACTTTATAGCCTCTATGTGTGTCCCTGCCCCTGGCTTTCACTCAACACTACATTACCATTTGCCAATAAATTTTTTTTTTTGTTCTTCTGTTGGATGTTTATTTATAACAGATGTTGTTTGTGAGTGCTAAAATCGATAAGCAAACGCCTGACCCAGCCCTGGTTAAATTTATTTGGTTAGGTTAAGTTAAGTCGGAGTGGTCCTCTGATAACAAAAAGTTTACTTGAGCACGCATAGCGGCCAGCTCTGATGCCACAGTGGACCGCAGTCCCCTCCACTGACCAAGTTCTACCAAAGCCAGAGACGAAAAAACCAGCCAGAAATCTAAGGAACGAAGCTATATCCTTGACGTCAATAGATGATAGCTCCGTTAAACTGAAAAGAAATGGAGAGCCGAATATCCTATATTACTCCTAGCAAGGATGGGCACTGACAAAGAAAGTGAATAACAGTCTCCTCCTCCTCAGCGGATCTACACCCACGGCAGAAATCGTTGAATGAGAGCCGCATCCCTTTGAACAATAACCTATAAGAATGGCGACTGTGATTGATATAATGCCACAACCAAGTCCAAGTAATTGGTTAGGACGCCTTCTATCCATCAGGGGCAAGTGAGCCTAACGGTGGAGCAAGACTCCTCATTCACCTACGAATCGAAAGAATCTCCACGCAATAGCCAACTTGCCGAGGCAAGTGGCATACCCAAGTCGATTGAACCGGAGGAGTGCGCCAGCTCTGGCGAGTTCGTCAGCCCTACAGTTTATTTTGCTGTTCCCTTAATTTTCTATGTTGAAAATTTCCTCTAGTCTGCCTGGTAACTGAAAATTGTATAAAATTTTGCAATTGATGCAGAAATTTTAAAGCCAAGGTACTAAGCTTCTGCCAAGTGATGGTTAGAAGTGGTTTAATAAATCCTGAGTTATCAACGATGCTCGATTGACCGAATTAGCATTCATGGATAAAAAAATGGATTAGATGCCTGAATTAATATTCAAAACTAACTAACTTAAAACTAAAAAATCATAATGAGAGGCCAATTGTTCTACAAAAACTACTTCAGAGCATGAATTCACAGCAGACAAGACTATTTTCAGTGATTAGTGTGATAGGACTCAGAGTGAAATTAGAGAAGGTTGACATACCCTAGAGTTACAATTAGAGAACGAAAACATGCATGAATTTTTAGTAAAAATTCTTGATAAATCTTGCGCTATCAGCTACTGCAAATGAGAACAATCTGTAATGAGCAACAAAGATTGCCAGGCCAACAGTAAGCCAGACCACCTAGAGCCAATATGATCCTCTATAATTTGACAGCTACGGAGCTGTCACTATGCGCGTGTCTTATGTTTCAGCGTTTGTAAGACTCTTTTTGATGGTAAAATGTGAGGCAAGCAGAAGACAAAAAAATCTAAAAATCTTCCACTGAAGTTACTTGCCTTCAAATCACAAATCAGCAAACAGCAATGAAGAAAATATAAAATACGTTAAAAAAGATGAAGAAAATTATGTCAAATGTGGTGTTGGTTAACAAATATTTTCTTTTATTTTTGCATTTCGTTCATTATTTTCAAGATTTTTAACTTTCCATTTCACATTGTTAATCGTCTTTGATGTCATTTATATTCGTATCGTATCGTATATTCGAAATCTGCTTTTAAATGTCATATGCTGGGCTATTGACTGTGCCAATGACATGTTGTTGAAATACATTTTTTTTTTTCACTTAAAGCTCTCAAGTACTAGAGGTGATTGAACACTTTATAGCCTCTATGTGTGTCCCTGCCCCTGGCTTTCACTCAACACTACATTACCATTTGCCAATAAATTTTTTTTTTTGTTCTTCTGTTGGATGTTTATTTATAACAGATGTTGTTTGTGAGTGCTGCTGCTGCTGCTGCTGCTGCCGCTGCATTATAAATATATTATCATGGCATTCATTGACCCATTTAATCATTCGAAATTACAAACAAAGAAGAAAGAGAGAGAGAGAGAGAGGAAAAAAGACAAAAAAAACATTAAAATTCCTTAAGAATTCATACGAATCTTTTAATTATTGAAGGAATTTTAATCGAATTAAATTTATCAAGAAGAAAAAAAACGAAATTGTTTGCGTTCTAAAAATTAGACGATAAAACATCCATAATGTGTTGTTGCCAATCAGACTCAATACCATATAAACCAACAACCGCAAACACCAGCTAGCCAGCTAGCCAGCCAGCAGTCGCCATAAATCAATTTGTTGCCAAAAAAAAAAATTGCGTTTTTTTTTCCCGCTCAGAGCAAAAAAATATGAACCGAAATAATAAGAAAATCTATCATTTTCATTTCCAATATTTATTTATTTTTAATTAAAACACAACAAAAAAAAAAAATAAAAACGGAAAAACTGAAAAAATTCTCTTGTGCTAGAAAATAATTTCAAATTGAAAACAAATTTTTGAAAATTTCTTAAGAAATTGCGAGAATCATGTTAGAAAAAAAAAAATTCTAAGAAATTTTCATTTTGTTTTTCTTAAGCAATTAAAATCAAAAAAAATAATTCGTTTAAAGGAAATAAATCATGCGAAACGCAATTATCGGAATTTTATTAATGACACACACACACACACACACACACCCAATTGAAGATTTTTTCAAATTTTCATGTTGCCCATGAAATGTTTATTGAAGCAAATAATTTGAAATATTTTTTCCTAATCACAGATCAGAACAGAGCCGTAGGTAGTCTAGGGCCCATTAAAAAGATCTTCAAATAAACTGGACAAGTAAACTTAAAATAATCTCTTCAACAACCATCGTTATTCGCAGATATAGGAAATAAATTCTCTAAATACCGGCCATTTCATAAAAATTAAATCTTATACTGAAATGGCCCCCACTAGCTGTACAGAAGAAGCATGTCTGGATGTTAGCAACTATTATCTGATAATGTAAGAAAAGCATCACAGAAATATATTTGAACTTATCACACAGGTAACCGAATCACGATCGCAATTTAATCGGGAATTTTTGTACACTGTGATCTGCAGAAGCAAACGCAGACAACGAAATAATAAGGCTCGACATGTTCAGAGATTGCCCACAGGTTTGAAGGTCTTTCAATACTAATTTGGATCTTAATAGTAGCAGAACTCTTAGCGAAACTATTTTAAGCGAATACTGTCTGCGAAAGGTAAGCAGCTGACATAGTTCTGACAGACTTTTCAAGAGGGATTGATTGTGGAGTTCTTCCACCACTAATGTGGATCTTAGTTGAAGCCTTCAGGCTGTAACTCAAAGCTGGATGTCAATGGATTTAAGAATAAACACCGACAAACCGACAACATTACAATTCGACTCCTTGGTGAGATAATATCAGTGAAAGCGGAGACAATGGATAGTTTTACAGAAAAATGGTAAATGGATGGTAAAATAACATAGAAGACCTCATTCAAGGAACGCCAGAGGTACCATAATGAAATGCAGATGGCATACAGAGGAAATATCTGAAGTGAGAAACAGGAGTTATGCACCGAATGTACACGGTAAAGTCGCTGTAGTTTAGTAGATAATGTGTTGCCTTATGAGACGCGAGGCCACGGTTCTCCCAGGTCAGACATCTCCAATAAAACGAAAGTATGAAAAAAAGTATTTCCTTCAGCGACATCCTCTCAGCAGATTTTAATACACACAATATAATTGGTGCGAGAAGCTAGGTCGTAATCCTGACTGAAGGGTTGTAATGAGCAATTATGAATATATCTACACCATGACGGTTTGTTTAACAGTGACTTATGGCGCCAATATTTGCGTAGACCGACCGAAAACAATTCAAATGGAATTGAAGACGATGCGAAGACATCAGCATTTTTGGATTTAAGTCCGTTGCACGTGGCAATGAGGACCAGAGCTTTGCAGATTATGGTTAGTTTAATAGGAGACAATATTAATGAGACATTTTATCATACGACATCGTGACCTGATAGATCGTGTGGCTGGCAGCTGCCTCCTTACCTATGTCCTGCATAAGACCATGAGATTTGGGTAAATTTTTTACAACAAATCTGATCAGCAAGAGTTAATGAAACAACTTGAAGCGTACATCACAGTCATTGGTCCCATCTAGAAACTGACGGGAATATTCCAAGAACGGAAGTCTGCTATATTGAGATATGAACTCAATTTGACTAGAAGGGAGAGTACACCGAACGAGATATTGTAATACTATCTAGAAGACATGCATACATACGACCACAGGGCTTTTATGAAGTTAAATCGAAAGAAATATGGAACTGTCTACTAAAACTGAAGCTGCTAATCAAGGAAAACAGTATCATCTTCTGGTTGCAGGTTATGCGGGATTTCAATTTGGTAGGCAGCTGAGGACATGAACTCCAATGTCACTGATAAGATCGAAACATTTGTAAGGAGTGGAAAGAGAATATTGAAAGGATATACCAGAACAAAGGAGGAGATTTGGGTCGTAAATTACTCTACAGGAAATAAGCTGAAATCAAAGCACACTTGAATGGGGATTATCTTACCATCAACACGTAGATTTTGGGATGATGAATCATTAGCACATATACTGAGAACTTTAAGGCATTTCTTCATCCCATAAAGAAACTGCAGGGTACGCGACAGGCGGTAAGCAGCGAAATATCCCTGCTGACACCGAGCGGCATTCTCGAGGCTCCTTCGAGTCTGTTGAAATCAAACGAAGGAATGCCTAGTCGAATGTAATGCTTTGCTAATATAATGTCCCCTAAAAACAGAAACCAGATAATAAATGTCCTGTTGAGAGATGAAATTGTTCCTTTTCATCCACTAAGGTTCGGCCAACTCAATCCAAGAGTCGGACAGGTTCTCTGCCTGCTGACCGAGACCATCAGCATATTTCCATGGAATATTCTTCTACTGAACATCGACTGAATGGCCATAGGAATAAATCATTACTGTGTTAAGCAATCACAAAAAGCCGTCTAAGGACATCCTTTACCCTCAAAATCGTTTTTAACGTCAACAAAGCAAGAGAAAAATTACTAACGCCATCTACTGACCAAATAAAGCATTTCTTTCTACTACACCTTCTATAATACCCATCACCCATTAAGCTTCCATTGTTAATTTCACCATTGCCAAACTAATTTTCTGTTTCCCGTTTATAATTTGATTACCAACGTATCTCACGACTTTACACAACGTTATTGACCCGTAACACAGATTATCTTGCAGAGGAGAGGAGGAGGGGGTAAGCTAAACGACAAATTTAAATAATTTTTATCTGCCGCTAACACTCTGTTAAAACGGAAGAAATACGAGTTTAAGGGCATAACAAAGTGAAATAAAGCGGCATTAACTAAACGATAATGATGATTATCACTGGGATAATGAATGGATAACGATAATGCCCCTGTGGTATAAATTTTAAGTTGAAACAGAAGAAATAGCATGACCAACAGAAAAGCAAAGAGAGAGAGAGAGAGAGAGAGAGAGAGAGAGAGAGAGAGGAGGAGACAGAGAGAAAGAGAGAGAGAGAGAGAGCGAGAGAGAGAAAGACACACGAAAAAAATTTAAACTGAAACTGAAACAAATTCCAACAAAGACTTGCAACTTTATCAGTGTGATTGCCAGTCACAACAGCTGGAATTTAGTTGTAGCACAGCGGCAACGACAACGGCAACGACAATAACAACTACGAAATAAGAATGCCATTAAAAATATTTACATGCAACGAAAAATCTTAAAAATGAGCAACAACAAAAAACAAAAACAAACTCTTCTAAATTAAGAGCCCAAAAAGTGAAAAAAAAAATCAGCATGAATGGAGGAGAAAAGTTTGGGTTTTCGTTCGTTTTAGCCTTTAGGAAACAGTAGCATTCCAAAAACACAAAATAAACATGAAATTCGATACATTGGAGTTGGCAAAATGCTTGTGCTTGAAACACAGAAAATAATGGAGAAGAAAAATAAAAGAAAGAAAAAAAAATTAATTTGCAATCCCAAGAGATATAGGCAGAGAGAGAGACTATTGGCAGGAGCAGTACAAGTGCTGAGATTCTTCGAAGATCATAAATTTTATTTTGAAATGAATCAACGCCATGAAAGTGTATTTAAATGTGGGAAACAAAATTAACAATTTTCAACTGCATGAGTTTGAAAGAAGGCAAGAAACATAAACAGGCGATTGAAAATATTGTATGAACAGGCGTCTGATACTGAACATAGCCACTTGAACGTAATTATTGGTTCCATATGAACTAAAAGTGAAGCCAACACTCTGCTTAATGTAATGATAGAGCGCATAATTCCAGGCTACAAGGATACACTCTTCGTTCAAGTGGAACTCTTGCAAACTTGCCTCCACAACAGAAGAAGGCATGCTAGAGCCAGTCACTTAGCGCAGCAGACTAAAGATTTCAGTCGATTCAAGAAAACACTGAAACAGCCAGTCGCTGGCAGCAAAAAGTAGAAAGAAAAAGGATTCTGCAAAGCTGTGTACTGCAAGTCCCGCGTACTCGGTTATAAGGATCGCAACGCAGGCAGTCGTTGGTGGCGAAAAGGAAGAAGAAGAACTCTGGAAAGCTCTATACTGCAAATCTTGCTTACTTGGTTATAAGATTGTAACGAGAAAGTGAGGTGAAAATTATCCCATACTGTAGATGGCCAGCGAGGCCACCAACAACGTTGTGCGAAATATGTTCTCCTTACCATCACCTCCCTATAAGGGACTTTTACCATGATGCCAAAGCCTGTTACAGAGAAGGAACTTAAAACTGCTGTAAGAATTCATAAGAGAAAAAAGACTTACTTCCCAGGTAAAGCTCTAGTCGAAGACCTTAACCTCTTTGCGAAAAGCCGGCTGAATGCGCATCATGAAGAGTACAATGCTGGCATTGCCCTAGAGTACCTTCCTTACATAAGTAGTCATTACAAGCCTTCACTCATGATTATGACCTAGATTCTCCCTTCCTTAACCATGAGAAAATAAAAAACCTGGCATTGAATCGCAAGGGCAAAAGTAACCCAAAGCAATCTCCCGCTTTGTATACTGCAGATGGACGGTAAACTATTGCAGACTCTGCTCCAGGGCAAATAGCAGCGACCGTTGAGGCAACTATAGGAATGTCGAAAAGGCAGTATGTCTTTCGATTAGGTACGTCAACCTCCAGTGCTAAAGGAGATGTAATAGAATGCGTGAAGTGGACCTGGTTTAACCACTACCGCCAGATTTAGGCGCTTCTTCCCCATACTTGATATATAAAATGACTTCACTAGACTACGGCTGACGTATGTAAATCCCTAAAGCACTGCAAGAGAGATTTTGTATTTCTGATTACCTTGGCCATTGTAGAAGGTAGAGAGTTAGGTTACTAGACTCAAGCTCAAGAGTTTAAACCTCAACTCTGAAGTCTAGAAAAGAAAATATGAAGAAAATATTTCTTTCGATGATCTCCACTCACTCAACAGTCTTCTGGCAAAAGCTGTAAAAGTAAATAATTTTGGCATGAAATAGTTTCGCAAAAATCTATCTTTCGAAGTCCACATTAAATTGTGGGTCCCACCAATCATGCATAAAATTAAAACACACAACAAGAGGTTGTAATAGCCTGTCATGTGATTGGTAAGATAATCGTGATAATCTGTTAAATAAGGGGGAAGGGTATGTGGGAATGCCTATTTATCTAACTAGCTAGCTAGGCTTTACGTCGCTAATAAGGATTTGGTTCAAAAATATTAATTTCTGTAATATGGCGTTCCAGCAGTATTTGTCTCGTCTTACATCGTTTAGCATGCTACTCCTTTGATTTTAAACGAAACAATGAAAACGTTTTGGAATTTCAATTGCAGAAGTTTCAATAATTTGACTTCTTGTATGAATCTTGGTTCTTCTTGTATGACGTCAGATCCCCTTCGTGTACTTGATATTTTTGTTTTTGTTTTTGTCTAATTAGGTTCGACTTTGTCAGAGTGTCGAAAATAGCACTTCAATATACTTAAGCCATTTCACGCTTGCACTAGATAGAAGCTTTGATTAATTGCATCGATTGCTTGATGGACTACTGCAGCTGCACGTCCATATATGTGAAATTAAAGAAGAAGAAAAGCGAATTTTTTGCGGAAACAATATTTTAAAGGCACAATAATTTTCATCAACGTCTAGAGTATGATAATTGATAGTTTGTTTACCCTTTAAAGCGTCATCAGATATGTTACTGAAGATAGAAAGCCAATTTAATGTCAAGCAAAAAAGGATTTCAAGAAAATTCTCGTTAATGATTGATGTTGCCATAATTGTTGATTTCATTTTCTTATTTTCCTTCGGCAACAACTGTAACTGGACACATAACCGAAAGAAAACCGAAAATGCTAATGATCAAAATGTCAACACATTTTCAGAAAATGAAAAGAAAATGAAGTTTTTTTTTCCTTCGTCAGAAAGAAAAATTGTTAATGAATGCGGTTAAAGTTTTTCTCAACTTTCGAAATATGTTTACAATGAAGAAAAACAAATTATTTTTAAATTAAAAAAGGAAAACTAAATAGAAAAAACGTGAAACAAAATAGCTCATCAATCATAATCAGCATAATTATGAGCATGATAATGAGGAGTTCCGTACATAGTCTCTTAAGGCTTAAAATACTATCATTAAACGGCTACAATATGCCTCCATAATATGAACAGCTTCTTGCATTCATAGTTGATTGTTTTAATACCTCCCAGCAACATTGTTTATATACAAGTTGCTAAACATACATCATAAAAGTTTTTGAAAAGCGGTTTAATCGTTAAATCGTTAAAAGTCAAGCGTTAAGCGGCTTAAAGGTGTTTAACAACAACAAAACACTCAACACTTTTCTTTTTTATTTTCTTTTCTTTTCTATCTGTTCGTTATTGTAATTCCATAATATTTGGCAAATGGCTTAAAAGCAATAACATTGGAGAAGGGAAGTTATTGGAGTACACAGCATTTACCGCAACATGTAAAGTCCAAAAGTCATCTGTTATGAGCATAATAAAAAAACTAAGAAAATAAAACTTTGGTTTTTTTTCTTTTTGTTTTTGTTTTTTTTTTGATTTTTTTTTCTGTTCGTTTCTATTAGAAGCCATTAATCAATGTCAGGTTTTATGAAAGATTTTTATTGACACAATGACAGCAGAGATTTAAAGAGACACACACACACCCAGACAGACAACCGTGCAGTATATAATGACAAAACGAAACAATGATATTCACATGTAAAGAAATAAACAAATAAAAATATTAAAAAAATAAATAAATAAACAAATAAAATAAATACTTAATCATCTACAAGCATTTATTTATACTGCACTGTACTGCACTGCACTGCACTGCACTACACTGTGCCTGTCTGTCTGTCTGTTTGCCTTAAGGGGTATTTATACTACGATACCAACAGACTATTTAGAAAACATTGGTAATTTTTTATTCTTCTTCTTGTCATGAAACAATGGAAAACGTGCAAAAAGGTTGAAAATGCAAAAAAAAATTAAAGAAAGAAAGAAAGAAAGAAAATGAGAGAAACTTGAAAACGATTTACAATTCTAGACATTATGGCACCCAAGCCAGGCAAAGCACTGTGATTGGTAAAGACATAGACGATAAAAGCTATGCACACTGTGAAATACATATGCACACACACATAGTATGTGTAGCTCAAGTAAAATGCAAAGAAAGGCATTAGCTATTCTGTTGTAGACTATCCATGAGGAATATTATTATCCGAAATATTATTTCAACTACTCCTACTTCAAAAACTTTGAGAGTAAATAAAATTGCCATTAAAAGTTTCTCAAAAAATCTGTCGTTCGGAGTCGACTTTAAACTGCAGGTCCCGCCAGTCATGTACAAAATTAACACACACAACATAGGTGGTGTGAGAAACTAGGCCGTAATCCTGACTGAAGGGTTGTAACGGCCAATTATGTATGTATGTATTATTTCAACTGCAAGGCATGTAAAATTTTTTCTTTCAAAATAGTTCAATTGGAGCAATTCGTATGCCTTTCAACCAAGCTGACCACAATGGACCTAAATAATGACCTAAGTGCTTTTCTCGCTTTCCTTCGAGGGTGTCCTAACCTAACCTCTGCATTCCAAAATAAAAACGTCTTTTCCAACAAATGGTGCGCCACTCCCTCATATTCACAAGCCTACTTACACAGTACCTTTACGTCGTGTTGAAACAAAGATAGTCTGACATCAATCCCTAAAAGATATTAGGTTGAAAGCAATACCCTAGCCAATTTCAGTTTATGATACGATATGATTGCCAGAAAGAATTCTCAAAAATCTGTCGTTCGGCGTCGACTTTAAACTGTACGTCCCGCCACTCATGTATAAAATTAAAACGCACACAATATAAGTGTTGTAAGCAACTAGGTTGTAGTCCAGGCTGCATGGTTGTAATCACCAATTGCGTACGTATGTGCATATGTATGGTAGAGTATGATCACACTCTATTTAGTAAAATGGCAACAGGCTAAGCGATAAGCAAAAAGGAAAACATCGTCAAGAATTATCGGAAGATACTATTGGTCATGATAACGGCCTAGCTTCTCGCACCAATTATGTTGTGTGTGTTAATTTTGTACATGAGTGGCGGGACCTTCAGTTTAAAGTCGACTCCGAACGACAGATTTTTTTGAGAAACTTTTCATGGCAATTTTATTTACTCTCAGAGTTTTTGCCAGAAATCTGCTGAGAGGAAGTCACCTAAGAAATATTTTTTTCTCACATTTGGTTTTTGATGTCTGACCGGGGATTCGAACCCTGGCTTTTCGTCTAATATGCCAACACACTACCTACTAGACTACGTCTAGGCCGTTGTCCTGACTGAAAAGTTGTATTGGCCAATTATGTGTGTATGTATGTACTATTGGTCATAATTATATATCGGCTGATAGCTTTGAGAAGGCCGTGGGAATCAGTGGTAATCAGTATTTTCCATTCTATTATTCTTTCTTTAAGAAAACTGAAAACTCTTCTTCCTCTGTTTATATTACTTCACTTTGTTTCAGCATTTTGAATAAACTTTTTCCAATTAGGCATATTTCAGAATGTTAGAGTTGCCATTTTACTCTCATGCAGTGGTGAAAAGCTTTGCTTACTGAGTTCTCCCATTATCTTCTTGTGCATGTTATGCGCGTACAGAAAAAAGGATTCTTATTGGCTGGTATTGAAATCTATACATACATACATAATTTGTTATTATAACCCTTCAATCAGGGACCTACAATTGAATGTCGACTCCGAATGACAGTTTTTTTGAGAAACTTTTCATGCCAATTTTATTTTTACTCTTAGAGTGCTTTTGCCAGAAATTTGCTGAGAAGAAGTAGCCGAAGAAATTCGTTCCATATTTCGTTTTTGTGGGGGGATGTCTGACCCGGGTTTTGAACCCTGGCCTAAAGCCTTATAAGCTACCTACCAGACTACGGCGATCATATACTTCAACTACATAAATATGTCCGCTGGGTATTAAAAGTGCAACAGAACTTATACCCACAGATAGAGTGACAAAAAAGCAAGCACAACTGTGTTATCTAGAAAAGCCTAACCTGATCGAAGCTCCTTAATTTCTTTTTCTAATACCAATATAATGTACATACTTCATTAGTAGGAAACATCCCCTGAAATTTCCTTTTTTTTTGTTTTTTTTTTTTGGTTCTGTTAATGCTCTTATGGCACAATGAGTTTCTGATGGAATTAAAATTCTGGCTCTCATTCCACTGTTTCTCAAAATTAATCATAAATATGTTTTTAAACACACCCTCCACCCTCCATCCATCCCTCCCCCTTCGGCTTCTCATCATCATAATCAGTGTCATTATAAATACCTTTTGCTTCTAATAAGAGACAAAAAAAAATCCAAAAAAAAAAAGAAAACAAAAACAAAAACAAATGTTACGTTAGAGAATGTTGAATTAACGATTTTTTTCTTTCCTTCTTTCTTTCTTTTTTCTTTTCTTTTCAAAAGGAGGTTAATGACTATTATGCTGAATGCAGAAGAGAGATTTTGTAGACATATTGACAACAACGCTTAACTTTTTTAAGCTTTTTTTTCGAATTTTTTTTTTTCGCTTTTGTGTCAGACATTTCTGTACTTCTTTCCGCTTTATGTTCTGATTTTATCCTTTCTCTAATTTCAAAAGGTATGAAATGAAATGAAAAAAAAAGCGAAAAAAAAATGTTGTCAACATAATTTCAAAAGAAGAAGACAAAGCGTCTTACCCATGGGAAAGCCGGCATACGTTATGCAGTCACAAGCGAATGAATTTTCTGCAGAATTTATAGGAAAAAATTTGTTTCTATTGCGTGGTAAAGATTAACTTCGAAATCTAGATTTGGGATTCCCATATCATGCTGAATAAAGCATTAGATTTTCTAAAGAAAATTTGAAGCTACGTTGCAAGGCTTGAAGCACTTTTATTGGAATTTTTATTCGCTATGCGCCCAGATACTGCAAAACGGAGTCCTTTGGAGCTTTGTAAAGGGAAGAGACAAATATGCAGTAAACGCAATTGCTTAAGATCCCGGTTTAGGAAAACAATGCTTGATATTGCCCTCGATAATACGGTAATACGTTTACGTTGTACACGCTTTTTATTTGAACTACATTTGGCTGGGCTTCGGTCTACATATGGCAATCCATGAATGATGATCATTACGGCTTTTCTCTCAATCTACAGCCAAAACGGTGAATCAAACCTGCTGTGAATATATGGTTGGTTTTCCGATATGCCGCTTAGAGTGATGGGCCGTTTAATGTGTGGTTGTCATATATCACAGTGTTGCTGAGGACTATTGTTGCTTTTAGATGGCCGGTTTGAAATTTTATTCGGACTATTATTAGCCTATGAATCTGAATGAAAATTAAATTTGAATCTTTAGCAACAGTTCTTGCCTTTTGCTCTGACATAGGCAGATCGAGGGCAGGGATTCTAAAACAGAACTCTGAACAACTCCTGCTGTAATAACGTATGCCTATTCGCACTCTTAAAGTCTTGTAATGTATAGTTCTGTTGAGAATCCCTGGCTTCTTCTGCTGCAAATTGCACTGGAATGTTCATACATTTTATCATAAGCCACATGAGTACAGACGGTGTTGAGACTTTATTTTTTGGCAGCCGTACCCGTTACTTACTTTTTCTCTTCGTCACTTGAAAAACTGCCATTAATCTCGTATGCATTGGGTTATCAAAACGCTAGCCTATTGGGGAGTGGTGTCTACTAATTATAGAAAGTTGCTGAATTAGCAAACAATAGCTAATTGGAGTTCAAAATAAACTTCAGAGTGCTTTTAACACATGGACAGCATTTAATTCAAGGTCATAATGCAACAGAAGCGACCAATAAGGCACGGAGTCATTTGCCGAAATACACAAACTTTTACGAAATTGAGGGGTCCACCCCTTCTGGATACTTGAAATTCTTGTAGAAATATCAGAAAAAATATCTGAATTGAGTGAACGGATAATCTATTAATTGATAAGCAAATATACAAGTAAGGGAAGTTGTAGGGTCGATTCCGAACAAAAACTGTAGTTTGATGAAAACTTTGTTAAAAAAAATGTGTAGACCAACACCAAGTTGCCACACGTTATAAAAAACGTTTGCCTAAGCATACATACATACATACATACATAATTGGTCATTACAACCCTTCAGTCAGGATTACAACCTAGCTTCTCATAACACTTATGTTGTGTGAGTTAATGTTACACATGAGGAGTAGGACATACAGTTTAAAGTCGACTCCGAATAACAGATAATGGGGAAATACATAATTGGTCAGGTTATAATGACCAATTCAGTCACGATTACCACCTAGCTTCTCACACCACTTATGTTGTGTGAGTTAATATGAGTGGTGGGACCTAGAGTTTAAAGCCAACACTGCGAAAAACAGATCATGGCGAAACCTTTCAAAGCAATTTTTTATTTACTCGCAGAGCTTTTGCCAGAAATCTGCTGAGAGGAAGTTGCCGAAGAAATATTTTTCGTATTTCGTTCCGTTGGAGATGTCTGACCTGGTCCACCGCTGGTTGATATTATAAGTGGACAGTCGAATGACTTTGAGAAAAGGGTTGCTAGCTTTTAAAGGAGCTGTTTTTACGAGGCTCTAGGAGCACTAACGCAGAGAGAAGCTCCAATTGATTACTTATTTCACTAATTTGAGAGTATTGTTCTCTATTCCGAGCATAATACACGAATATAAAGAAGATTCTTAGAGGAATTCATTAAAGTTTTATTTCTTCTAGGTGAGAATCAACAGAGAGAGAGAGAGAGAGAGAGAGAGAGATAGAGAGAGATAGAGAGAGTTAAGTTTTGAGGTTTTTCAATTCCAAATAAATATGAAAAAAAATTCTTCATTCAAAACAACTCCTTACAATTACGCCCCAACTCCCGGTCAAATAGTCTCCTTTCAATCCTTTGCGTTGATCTCTTACGTCGCACTATTTTGTCTTTCAAAAAAAGCATTTTCAACACACAATGAATAATAATTTCAATGAAAACAAAACGAAGACTTATGTATTGTAATTTTATGCAAAGAAAAACTATAAAATGTCTGCGTTGTAATCCTTTGAAAAAGGATATTTTTCCTGCAAGACAAAAAATCGACGACTCAAACTATTAAAAATATTTGCAAGAAGGAGATCATAAATCATAATCAAAAAATATTTCTTGAAATTCAAAATTCAAATTCACATTCAAATTCATAACGATAAAAAGAAAACATACAAATTACAACATACGAACATACAACATATGAACAGATAACAATAAATTTATACAAATTTCAAATGTTGCAAGAACACAGCAGGAGTATAACAAGTGGCACTTGATTTTTATGGTTATTGTTCGGAACAAAAAAAAAATGAAAGATTTGACATGACTGAAGACAAAATAAAATACAAAAAAAAAAGAAAAGAAAACTACAAATGATTCCTTGGCAAGCAAGCTTAAGGATATTCAACCCTTTTTATTGTGGTTTTCGAAAATAGATAGTTGGGGGGGAGGGGCTTTTAGAAAAATTATTCAAATCCATAAGAAATCATCTTCCTTTTACTGGGAAAGATGAGGCATTTTTTGTTTTCTCTTCCACTATTATAACCGTTCCAGTCATTTAAAATAAATTGTCTTATGTTGTATGCCCCTTTCTACAAAATGATAGGAACAATATATCATTTTAAACCATTATGAACTCCATGGCATCTAACAAAAACGTTGTTAAAATCTATACATCATGACCAAAATATTGATAAAAAAAAAAATACGCAAAAAATACGCAAAAAAATTTGAAAAAATAATGGGAATTTACATCAACGTCTCTCAGACTGGCGGGGAACGATACCGAAGTGAAAGATTAGTTAATTTCAAAGCAATAAAGCAGGCTGTATACAACTCTGATCTGATAAACTCTGGTAAACAAATTAGGAATGAAGTATGAAATTAGGGTTATACAGGCTTCAAGTTAAGAGGAAACAGTAGTAGGGTCACAGATTTCGCACAGCAAATAATCTCAGATGCTAACTTCAGCTACCATCTTGTCTCTACAACCGTTGGACATCTTCCTCTTAAACGTGACTGCTACAACTGCACAGAGCCTTAAATTCTAAGCTATGTTTCGACCACATACGGTAGGTCACGCCTCAACACATCTTCCTCCCAAAAGTGGCTGCTAGAACTGCACTGAGCCTTAAATTCGAAGCTATGTTTCGACCACATACGGTAGGTCACGCCTCAACACATCTTCCTCCAAAAAGTGGCTGCTAGAACTGCACTGAGCCTCAAATTCTAAGCTATGTTTCGACCACATACGGTGGGTCACGCCTCAACACTGCATGAAGTAGAACTAAATCACCCAGGTTTTGCATGTGACTACCATGGAAGTCGCCGTAGTCTAGCAGGTAATGTGTTGGCTTATTAGACGTGAGTACACGGTTAAAACCCCGGGTCAGACATTGTTCTGCAAAACGAAATATGAAAAAATATTTCTTTGGTGACTTCTTCTCAGCAGATTTCTGGCAAAAGCTCTGAGAGTAAATAAAATTGCCATGAAAAGTTTCTCAAAAAAATCTGTCATTCGGAGTCGACTTTAAACTGTGGGTCCCGCTATTCGTGCACAAAATTAACACACTCAACATAAGTGGTGTTGAGAAGCTAGGCCGTAATCCTAACTGAGGGGTTGTAATGGTCAATTATGTACGAATGTACATGGTACCAGAGACTGTTGTCGGATGCACATACAAAACTCACACTCCCACACGCATAGAATAGATTTCTGCAACTGTCATCGGTGACGGTGATATAACGATGGCTTAAAAATGTGAATGTGGAACTAGACCTGGGTTACCATTCCAATAAACAGGCACTGAATGGGTCATACTGATTACCTAACCAAGCCAGCGTATTTCAGACGGAGATTTTTGTTATTGAACAAGCTGCACTCACAGTTGAAACTGAGGACCTACCGCCTTCAAACTTGATCATACGTATGGACAGTCAAGTAGCTATCAAAGCTACACCCGCCTCTAGTGGTTTCTAGACTACTGTGGCATAGAGGGAAACGAAAATGTGGACGGATTGGTGCGGAAGGGATCGAATATGTCTGAGGAGGAGACAATAGAGGGAATATATATGCCCCTACAGGAATAGTTTTCCATTCTGGAAAAAGCTGCATGGAATTCAACAAACCGTTGATGGTCGAACATACCGGGTTTGTGAATTACGAAACTGTTGCGTCCAGCAGTAGACAGCGGGAGAACCAGGTAACTACTTGAGTTCGACTAGAGAACGATTCGCATTCTAACAGAAATTCTAACGGGACACTGCACTATTGGCAGATTTGCTAATGAGCTCGGTTTGCGGCACCAGAATTACTGCAGATGCTGCCATGATATAAAGGAAACGGAATCGATACAACCTTTTATGTGAGTGTCTTGCACTTCAGAACAGATGCCATCGGTTTGAAGGTGTCGGCATGGTGGCGAACGTGCCACTAAGGGAACCGGTCATTTTAATCCGGAGCTGGGGGTAATTTAAACGCACCATGGATCATGACAAGATGGCTTACCGCACACTGGGTGATACAACGAGCCGTATTGTTCACCGAATGAATTTGACTGTGAACGACTACCAGCTAACCTAACCTAATCTAACATCGGATGTTAATGAGTGGTTCTCTATTCATAATTGGAAAATCCACAGATACTTCTGCTTAGCGATTTTGAGAAGCTGAGTCGACGATATTTCCTTACAGCCCAAAAAAAAAGCCTCCTATAAATGCTGATTTGTATCTGGTATAGCTGAAGAGCCATTCTTAGATTTTTGAGCAACTTTTCATAGCAATTTTATTTAGTTTGAGAGTATTTGGCAGAAATTTGTTGAGAGGCAGTCTGCAAAAGAGGTTGAACCAAGACAAGTCCCCACAACAATTTCATTACCTACACCACTAACACCCTTTACCACTTGAAGCAAGCTTGCGTATGTAATCAAGTGACGGGCAAAAATTTGAAGATCATAACTAAAGAGGATGTTTCAATGGCCTCTTTAAAACGGACTGTAAATTTTTTTTCTGCTGCCATAAAACGACGTTAAAAACAGTCTGACTGCTGCGTTTGATTTTTCTTATTCTTAGAGAGCTAAGCAGGCATGAAAAAAAGGTCAATGGTACTTGCTTGCATTGCAAAAGAAAAAAAAACTGAAATCGTTGATTACACTTCTTCAGACAATTAGCTTTTATTCGATGGTTTTCTTTATTTTTCTTTGTTTTTTTTTGTTTGTTTTTTTTTTTTTTTGTTTTCAAATTTATTTTTTATTTCTTTTCTTTTAGGGCAGGGAGGGTGAGTATTCATCTTTAAGGAAAAAATAGAATTTTAACAGAGCAACAACGATGAATAGATGAGTTTCTACACTGAAAAAAATATGTTTAAGGATTGATTTTCAGTGAATTTATAGGAAAATAATTGAAGGCTTTGAAAGAAAGCCATTTAAACGAATACTCACTTAATTGGCCTTTTGCAGTCTTTTAGTCAGGATTACAACCCCTAGCTTGTTACACCATCAATATTGTGAGCGTTAATTTTATACATGAGTAGGAGGAACTGTTTAATGTCAACCCCGGGAAACTTTTCATGGTAATTTTATAAATTCTCAGAGCTTTTACCAGAAGACTGTTGAGGAAAAGTCGAAGAAAAATTTTTTTTCTTTTTCAAGTTGTCAGAGTTAGTTCTTGATGGGTTCTTGTCTAGACTAACACACTCCTTATTAGACTACGTCAACTTCAAATCATTAACTCACTACCTACCTACTAGATCACATTGATTTAAACGATTGGAGGCTTTAAATTAGTTTTCCAAGCAATTTTTCTTTAACTAACCTCTGCCTGCTAGCAAGGAAATCGTAAAGATTCCTTTCAAACTAACAAAAAAAAATTTGGACAATCTTCTACTCATGTACACACAGTTTAATTTCAAAAAGTTTTAAACGTTCCCAAAATGTCTGAGTGTATCGATTACACAAAAATCATTTCAAAGTTCAAGGGAAAGAAGGGAAGAAGCCAAAAAAAAACTGAAAAAAATATCGCCAAATAAAAAATATGAATTTCTCTATAGTCTGCTGCTACTGTGGTTGATTTCTTTGTTATAATTGTTTACGGCTCATTGCACATTTGTGTGCCAGTTGAAAGGGGGAGGGGGAGTTTAAATTTGCCCTTTTTCTTCTTCTTGTTTTTAATACATTGTGGCAGCAGCATGGAAAAATATTCTGCGTTCCAATAAACAAATCAAATGAGATTTTATGCTGCCACATAAAAAAACAATTTAAATTTAAAAAAAAACCCTCCCACCACTATCCCCCACAATAGTATTTTATGAAAATTTTTTAAATAAAGTTTTCATTTTTTTTTTTAATTCATTTTAAACAAAAAGAACCATTTTTTCTACTTCTTCTGATATTGAAATTTGTATTTATGGACACCACCACACAGACTGTATAAGGACATCAAAAGAATACCGTGTTTTCTGTCATAACACTTACAAACTCATGTTTGTGAGGGCAAAATATGGAGACTCACAGAATTAGTAAAAAAATCGATAAAACAAACGAGTATAAGGACACTACAGATTGTCTATCTTGACTTCATTGTACTCTACACTGTTCTGTAGCTGTGGGGTCATCAATGAAGATACCTTAGATGGAAAGATTGCCGAGTTATCGAGAAATGATTGTATAGATTAGGTGGCCTGTATGAGAGCTTTATTACTGAATAGACCAAAAGTTAAACATGTTGATAGAAAGGTATGTATTGTACTATTTAGATACTATTTTGACCTTATTTTTGTACAATTTTAATACTATTTTAGTACTATTTTAATACTATTTTGGTACAATTTTAATACTATTTTGATACTATTACGTTATTATTTTGGTACTATTTAGATATTATTTTGGGACTATTTTGGTATAATTTTTGTACTATTTTAGTACTATTTTAATACTATTTTGGTACTATTTTGATACTAATTTAAGACTGTTTTGATACTATTTAGATACTATTTTGGGGCTATTTTGGTATAATTTTTGTACTATTTTGGTACTATTTTAATACTATTTTGGTACTATTTTGATACTATTTTAATACTATTTTGGTACTATTTCGTTATTATTTTGGTACTAATTTAAAACTATTTTGATACTATTTCGTTATAATTTTGGTACTGTTTTAATACTATTTTGGTGCTATTTTGGTACCACTTTTTCTTTAATTTTGACCCTATTTTTGTGCCATTTTGGTACTATTTTGGTAGTATTTTGATACTATTTTGACACTGGTTTGGTGCTATTTTGGTACTATTTTGGTACAATTTTGATATTATTTTAAATATACTGGTTAAAACTACAATAAAGTCAAAAAGGAATTTTTCTTCTACGATTCGTAAATCGAAAGGAGCTAGAATTTCTATTGCTTCTTTGAGGGGGGGTAAAAACCATAAAGGTTCAAAAGAAAGAAGACGACAGGCATTCACAAAGCCCATCTTTTTTAGAGTTCAACAGAATTATTCTGCAAGAACAGATGACAAATTTTGGAACACCACTAGTAGTAACTAGTTGTAGTAGTCCACAGTGGCAATGGATAACAAC
>QOCX01001835.1:6124-27865 GCA_005959815.1 Sarcophaga bullata | reverse complement strand
ACAACAACAACCATCCAAAAGCATAAGTGTAATGCAGTGCCAACATTGTGCATTGTGGATTGCATTACTTATAAACGCTATTCGCTATTCGCTATTTGCCTGCCACATTTGGCTGTCGTTGCAATATTTTTATTTCTCTCTCTCTCTCTCTCTTCAAGCCATTGTTTCACATAGAGTGTGTTTGTGTGTGTGTGTGTGAGTATTGGAGTGCGTATAAGTGATACTGTTTTACAGCATTTACTGGGTTTTTAATGTTGAACGTTAACGATTCCATAGTTTTCGCATTCACAAAAAAAAAAAAAAAAAAAAAAAAAAAAAAAAAAAAATTGTTTGTAAATGTAATGAGAAGACCATTTTGTAACATAAATTATGTGATTATAAGAGTCGATAGGGAGACGAAATAGTATGAAGGGATTCGTTAGTAGTCGTATTAGTCCAAAGGATACTGATTTCGACAATAGTTTGTAAGATCGGTTGAACATTACTGGGTGTTCCACTGAAGTTTGATTCTTGTTAGTTTCTTTTCTTGCTTCAAGTTTATTATTTTAGTGAATCAGGTGCAACAACTAGAAAATTATATTAGAAGTTGTCCCAACAACTTCGACTGTAGAAACTTTAGATTCTGTGCCCACCTGACAGGAGTTAGGTATTATGTTCTCCTTTGAATTTCAAAAATTATTAAAATATCAGATTTTCCTTTAATTTTCATTCCTATTAAACAGCCCTTCGTTATCTGGTGCGATTTTAATTGGTTGCTGGTGCCATAGTATACCCTTAAGGTCTTCTTCCAGCCTCTACATAATTTAGGGTGGTGCTTTGTGTAAATAAGCTGCTACCACACAAGATATACCTCTTGTGTTCCAGTTGATCTCCATCCTGAAGAAGTGTATTTTAAGTTTAAAGGATCCTCAGATTATTCGTAGATAGTTTGTTGCATGGCTTAGATTTCCTTTCATTGTAATTTCAAAGCAGAATCATATCTTCCC
The DNA here is from genome assembly GCA_005959815.1 of Sarcophaga bullata. Lineage (NCBI taxonomy): Eukaryota > Metazoa > Arthropoda > Insecta > Diptera > Sarcophagidae > Sarcophaga > Sarcophaga bullata. Next base: position 26,879 of record QOCX01001835.1, on the reverse strand, counting down.
GTTTCTTATCTTCCCTTTTGCTGAGTATCCTATTCGGAACAGTTCTTCTCAGAATACAGAGATTTTGGCCCTATCAACGACATAGAAGCTTCCGTAAGCTTATCTATATGCTCACTAGAACGAATGCATACATTTCATGGGATATAGCAGAAGGCAATTATATTTTCCTTAACCAACTGATACAGCTCCAACAGATGGCCGACCTAACTGTCACTTATCGTTTAATATGTACAGTCCGTTACGCTTATTATCCAAGTTGAATTCAAATAATATTTTTCGATGAAGTCGACTTCTGCTTGGAAGATCCTTGTGAGTTTCCCCGTGGACTGTACACATTTTCCTCTGGCACAAAAAAAAAAAAGACACGCAGCTCTCTGGCTCAATGCACATATGAGTACCACAAAAGGCTCCCCCTTTTAGAACAGTATCCAATCACTAGATTACTTGATTCGTTTTTGTTAGATTAGGTTAGGTCGAAGTGGTGATAGTTTTCATTTCCAAAGTTAACTTGGGAACGTTTAGTGCAACGTGTAGAGTATTGTGATGCCACAAGTAAGCACAGTCTCTGTACGGGATTCTCTCCACCAAAACTGGGGAAGAAGTAGGCCAGTGCAAATGTTGAACAATTTTGTCTAGGCTGAAAGTTTAATAAACGAATCAATATCATTGCCAATAATTGATGGTAACCTCAATTAAGCTGCCAAGGAATGGAGGGACAAAGAAAGGCGTATAACAGTTTACGTTCTTCCAGCAGATCCACACTTACGCCAGAAGTCGTTAGATGGTAGCTGCAGTCTTTCTGCGTATCTTCCCATAGCACAATGACAGATGACATTACGTTATATCCATTACATTATATCCATCGAGGGCCAAGATTCCTCATTGATCCTGAACTAAGAATACTAAGAACTCTACTGGTTCTATTCGGATGCATTTAAGAAGGGATTCCTTGGCAATCTAAGATTTGGGGTCTATCTTCACTCAATATACTCTGATATTGGATCTGTACACAGGCTGTCCTTTTCAGTTGTTTGATTATGCTAATCGATACCCAACTTTTTTGCGGGATTTGAATCTGCAAGTTCGTGATTTTCACAGAGAGGTGTAAACCATGAATATGTAAGCATCTCAACCGGTATTTTAATACTTCCAACACACATGGAATAATTTAGATTCGTTGAATCAATTAATAAAGTAATTGGCCTAAATCGTCGATGTTATGTGTAATTATTCTCGAGTAACATATCCTGCACAATAAATCACGAATATTTCTAGTCGTTTTCCTCATGGGTATTCAGTTTTTGCCTCAACCACATACACAACTACTCACTCTCACTCTCTCTCTCTTTCACACTCCTTGGAATATCCTTTTGAATTTTATAAATAAAATTGTAACGAGTCAGACAGACAGACAGACAAACAGACAGACAGACAGACAATACATTCATATAAGGAATCTCTGGTAAATTGTACATGAAATTCCATAAGAAATTTCCTTCTTATTCTACAATAAATGATGGTGGTTGATGGCATTGTTATTGTTGCTGTTTTACTGTTATTGATGCTGCTGCTGCTACGATTGTTCATTTCATTTTGTTGCAATGTATTGTTATTGCTGTGTTGTTGTTGTTAATATTACTGCTGAGATTTTAAAATCTAAAGAAGAAGAAATAAAAGAAATGAAAGAAATTTGATTTTAATATGGTTTTTTTGTACAAATAAAATGCAAGAAAACGAAATGAGTACGAAGAAGGAGAAACCCAAGAAAAATGAAATAAGAAAGCCTTGTGGCAGGAAGTGATAGAGAGAGAGAGAGAAAGAGAGAGAGAGAGGAGAGAGAGAAGAGAGCGAGTATAACACTATAATAGACTTAATATGGCAGGCAAGTTTCCTTGTCTGTATTTTTTTTTTTTTGATTTTCATATCGAGTCAGTATTTATGAACGTATGCAACATTTTGTTTTTGTTTTTGTTTTTTTTGCTTTTTTGTTTCTTTAAGAATAAAATGTGAAGTAGATTTGTATCAGTTATTTGGGCTTTAAAATAAAAATGAAAATCTTTTTGTCTTCAAGTCTGCCTTATGCACACACATGAGTTGTCAGTTTAAATGCCAAAAAGGCCAAGATTTTCTTCTTTCCTTTGTTTTTCTCTGGCAATGTTGTGTTGTGTTGTGTTGTGTTGTGTTGTGTTTGTTTTTTGCCAAAAAGGAAACTTTAAATTAAAATAATTATTATTTGATATTCATTCTGAACTTATTGTTGCCATGCCATTGTCCTTGACAATACATATTTAAGGACCCTTTTCTTTCAGAGGCCAATATGGCCCTTTCAGAAATTTTTCGTTGAAATTTAATTCCATAAGAAGGAAACGAAAACGAAAACGAAAAAAACAGGCCACAGATTTATGTTTTAAGCCATTAAGAAATAAATTGTTTGTTGTATTTAATCGGAAGATAAAGAAATTCTGAAAGGAGAAGACTAGCAACAACAACTTTATTTCATTCAAGTAATTGTAAGGAACTTTGGCAATAGTTTTCAGAGATAAAAATACAATAAATATGGCAAAGGAAAAAGTTGAAAAATATCACTGCGTTAATTCCGATTTAAAAATTTATTAGAGACTAAGTATACCATTTGACGAGGGTATAAAAGTTTAATTATCTTTGTGTTTAAGGGAATATTTGAAATCGGTTACAATGATTCTTCAAAATTACAAAAAATGCAATGAAGTCTCTCCATTTGGTTCTATGCCATCGAAGATGATTTAAACGTCTCTAGTTCGGGCTGCTTTGAAAATTTTCTGATCTTAGTTGAGGTTTTCAGGGCTACGATGCATATCCAGTCCCATGTCAGATTGTAAACATCAGATCATATTATGTTGCCATAAGTTACCATAGTCTAGTAGGTAGTATGTTTGCTTATAAGACATGATCTTCGTTCAAAAGACAGGTCGTCCATTCCTCTCAGCAGATTTCTGGCAAAACTTTGAAAAGCCATGAAAAGTTGCTCAAAAATCTATCGTTCGGAGTCTACTTTTAGAATCAATGTTTAATTTTTTTCTGTCTTTACAACTTGCATTATTTCTGTACTACTCCTCTTTTCTGGATGAAATTCCTCTCTGGGTGAAGTCCTGTATGAATGAAAATTATTATGCCATCAGCAAGGAACGCATCTCAAGTGATGTGCCAGAACTTCATTTATTGCCAGTACAATCATAACATTTCTTGTGCTATTCCTTTACGAAACATAGGATCTGCCACATAAACATCTTCACAGCTCCATATTACATTCTTTGCTTTGTTTCAGTTACATTAAACGAGTTTTTCCTAGCTAAGTAGTAATTGGTTTATTTTAGCAAGTTCTAGAATGATAGGGTTGCCATATAGCATTGCCTACAGGCGATGTCTTTTATGTATATGTATTGGGTATATGGGTTATTGACCTGAGAACCTTAGATTTTGTTTTTTCCTTTAAATTTTGTTGGCAGAATAATGCTGTCTGGAGGTTTAGGGTCAGTGCGCTACCCAGTTTAACTATTTAAAGGGAAATTTGAATGAATTTACGAAAGATCCAAAAACAATACAAGACAAGAATGTAAGTTTTCTTAATTTGAAGTTAGTTGGAAACTCAATTGATTGTCGCCTTTTGTTATATCCTTGATCCTCATTATTCGTGCGCCTAAGTGAGAGAACTTCCTTAGGCGTGGTGTTGCTACACTGCTCGGTTTTCTATTGCAAATAATTAAACTGTTGCAATAATTCTATGATGTTGCCACACTTCTCGTCTTTCTATTGTAAGTAATAATTTTGTTTCATTGAAAAGTCTTTTAAATTCATCGCTTAACTGCAGTGTATACCGAAGAGCTGTTGTTTCTTTCCAGGCTACTTCTGCAATTTTCGTTTTATTTTGTTACTAATTTGCTCAACTCCTTTAAACCATAAAGAGTTCATGTCTCAAAAGCTTTACTTTTCAGCTTAATAAACTGAATAAAATCCCGTCAATTACTGATGAAGTGCATCTGGCCAATCAACCTGGCCAATCAAACCAACTTGAATTTGTTGTGATGAAAATTTCTTTTCCTCCTCCACAAACATAACTCAGTTCAGCTCAGCTTTTATTTACTTTTTGCCAATTTGCCAATTGTTGTTTAAATAAAAATCGAAAAAAAAAAAAAAACAGAATTGGACTGTACTGTACTGGACTGTACAGGACTCTAGACTTCAATTGAGAAATTGCTACCAATTAGAGTGTCTTTTTCTAGTTGAGTTTTTTTTTTTTTTTTGTTTTTGTTTAAATATCCTCTCTGACATTTTATCGTTTGTTTATCGTTTTTATTAACATTTTTTAGCATTTTGTTTTTGTTCAATTGTATTTGTTGGCGGATGCTTTCGGAATCCGAGACACTAACTAACACTACACTTTTTCGCTAAGGGGACAGACTAAGCGAACGAACGATGATGATGTGAAACTCTTTTCATAATATTTGCATAATAAAATAAACGAAATGAAAAAAAAAGTATTTGCCATTACACTTTATTGTTTTTTGTTTCAAATTATTTCAATATTAATCTTTATTTTCTCTCACTCCTCCTCTCCTCTTTTTTTTTTCTTGTATTTTTTTTTTCAGAGGATTCGGTTTCATAACCTTCAGTGATCCAGCCAGTGTAGATAAAGTTTTAGCTCAAGGTACACACGAAATAGATGGTAAAAAGGTAAAATAAAACAACAACAACTACCAATAGAAATAAAATTATTTACTTTTAATTTAATTTTCTTTCTTTTATTTTATTTTTTTTATTTTATTTGAAAAGCAAAAAAATTTTTTTTTACGTGAAAAAAATTCCAAACATCTCCTTAAGCATTACCACTGCTTCCATCACATGCATTTTTTTCCTTAATTCTTATAAAGCCATATTGACCTTTGTTTCCTGTGATTTGTTTTTGTGCAAACGCTTTCATTATGCTGTTAATTTCATGTTGACACAAAGCGAAAAATTTTTGCACAGAAAAATTGGGCAAAAATTTTTTTGTCCAATTTGATAGGCAAAGAAAACAAAAAAAAAAAAAAGAGCAGCAAATTTTCTTAAGGTTCAGCTATGGAAAAGAAACGGCAGAAAAAAAAAAAAAAAAAGAAAAAAAATTGTTTGTAAACAATTTTAGATTACGACACTTTATGTTTTATGCAGCTCAAACGCTATTGCTTTGCCACACATGTTTAAATAAAAAATTAAAAAAAAACTCACGAGCCAAACATGAAAGGAAATATCCGGACAAGGGGCTGCTGATAAGCACTAAACATACGACAGCACAACATATTAAAACCTCTATTGACGATGCTACTTGTATTTTGAAATTGAAAATCCTTGTATAGGGAATACGGAGACACAGAGAAAAAAACAAAATGATGCCAATCAATTTTAACCGAATAAAATGACAATAGTTTTGTTACTGAATAAGTTTATTACTTAAACCATATTTTAATATAAGGTGTAGTAAAAAGAGATTCAATGACTTCAAGCGAACTAAGCATGGTTTGTTTTCAACTCAATCACACGCTCATATGGATTGCATTGACTGCTAAGGCTTTTCCATCATGTTCATCAAACTCTTAAAAGGCATACAGACATACACAATTGGTCATTACAACCCTTGACTCAGGATTCTGACTTAGATTTTCAGATCACTTATATTGTGTGCGTTAATTTTATCCATAAGTGGCGGGAACATACAGCTTAAAGTCGATTCCGAATGTTTGATTTCTTTGAGAGACTCTCAGAGTTTTTTTCAGAAATTTGTCGAGAGGAAGGAAGGAAGGCACAGAATAAATATTTCTTCTATTTAACCTGGAGTTTGAACAGTGGCCTCCCGTCTAATAAGCCAACACACTACATACTCGACTACGGCAACATCACACTGATATTACCAACGGCGAAAGACAATCTCCTGTACTGCGTACTTAAATAAGTGATGTAAACTCTTTCCTCTTTCCTCTTTCCTTTTTCCTTTTTCCCTCTTTCTCCTTTCCTCTTTCTCTTTCCTCTTCTCTTTCCTCTTTCTCTTTCCTCTTTCCTCTTTCTCTTTCCTCTTTCCTTTTCCTCTTTCCTCTTTCCTCTTCCTCTTTCCTCTTTCCTCTTTCCTCTTTCCTCTTTCCTCTTTCCTCTTTTCCTCTTTCCTCTTTCCTCTTTCCTCTTTCTCTTTCTCTTCTCTTTCCTCTTTCCTCTTTCCTCTTTCCTCTTTCCTCCTTTCCTCTTTCCTCTTTCCTCTTTCTCTCTTTCCTCTTTCCTCTTTCCTCTTTCCTCTTTCCTCTTTCCCTCTTTCCTCTTTCCTCTTTCCTCTTTCTCTTTCCTCTTTCCTCTTTCCTCTTTCAGCTTTCCTCTTTCCTCTTTCCTCTTTCCTCTTTCAGCTTTCAGCACAAATGACAAATGTTTAATAACAATGTAAACAAAATAATAAATTGTTCTTCTATTTACCGTAAATCTATGCTGATACTTGAAATAAAATTTATGCATTGGTTAGGATATTGTCTTTACGATGCTGAATAGAGTTGCAACTTAACGATGAGAAACTTTTCTAGGTGCTGCAACTTCTGCTTTTCCTACTGCTAATGCTTTCACGTGTACTTAAACTTTATCTTTTTCTATCTCTCTTTCTCTCTCTCTCCCTCGTTCCATCGTTCTGTTTTAGTTTATGGAAAATGGACTTACTTACGTATAATGGCACAAATATTATTTATAATCACTCTCTGCCTCTTTCTTACTATTTTACAATCCCAATGGTGTATCTGGAAGTATGTTTGTTTATATTTCCTGTCGAGTCAACTTTTGTAAAAACAACAACAATAACGTTATAAATTTACATTCGAATATGGTGTGTGTGAGTGTGTGTGTATTGGTGCCGATGTTAGTTTATTTATTGGCTTGTATTGTTGTTGTTGTTGCTATGATTGTTATTCGTTCGTTATTGTCCAGTATATGAAATTATGAATGCACCAAGTGGCCCTTCCCCTTCACTACACATGCTGTATAACTTTATAATTTTAATGTAAATATGTTGGTATGTATGTTGCAATTTTCTAATTTGATTTTGTTTACACGCATACGTATATATGTACATGTGTATGGGTGAATGTGAATGTAAAAATATTCAAATTTGCTAATTTTCTAGACATTTAAACTAAAACAGAAATTACAAACAAAATTCTGAAATCTTTTGAGCACAAAGTTTTTTTTTTTTTTTTATAAAAATAAATAATAAATAAATAAAATTAAAAAAATAAAAAAAATTTTAAATAAAAATAAACAGTAATCAGCAGTAGCAATAGCATTAGCAGTAGCAGTAGGGAAAATGATAGCAACTAAAACTGAAAGAAGAAAAATGGCAAAAAGTATTTAGCAAACAGTGCTGACAAGTCGGAAGTGCAAATCTGTTGAAATGAACTTTTATGTCGACAGTAAAACTGCATTAAAATCTCTGCTGCTGTTTATAATTTTGTCCTAAGTTATTTAAATAACAAAAAAGGAAATACTTTACAGCATATAAAGTAAAATCATTATCAAATATGAAATAAGTTATGCCCAGAAGACTTTGTTGTATTGGCGGTAAAGGGTTTAAAATGATGTATCTCATGGTGGGCTCATTGGAAAACGCTTTATTTTAGTAAATTTTGATGTCTAATCGACAAACGTCAAATAGACCTACGAACTAACGCCTATATTTTTAAGTTATTCCCCAGTACGGTTTAATTTTTGAATTTAATGTGAAGGTATTTATTTATGTTTCGCAAAACTGAAACGTATTACTGCCTCTACGACTAGAATGTTTCTTTCATGTTCAAAAAGAAATACTTTGATATTAAAAATTTAAATGTACTTTATTTGATATATATTGGCATTGCAGATATGAATTAAAAAAATGTCAGCGAAACATTATTTTCCCATAGAATAAATAATAATTAACCTGTACAGTGTATTTAAAAATATGTCCGTAACAAACCACAGTTATTTGAAATAAAATTTGTGCATAAATAAATTAAATATTCCTTTTAACCAAACGAGCAGAAAAGAGTCTTGAAAAAGAACTTCGTTGTCGGCCACAAAAACTCAATTATTATTCAGACAATAAGAAAAAACTTCAATTATTTAAAATCTAAACAGAAATATGAAAATTCAAGTGCTAAATTAAAAACACTGGAAAATTCAATTATCGTAGTTCTACGATATGCTGTGTTAAATATTGAATAAGAGGTGATTAATTTGAAGGCAATAGTAAAGAAATCTTAGTTTTGAAATTATTTTCCTATTTATAACCATACATAGCTTTTGTTTTATTCACAAATGGCAGTTATTTTAAATGGAAAGTATACGAGTGAAGAAAAAAAGAAAAAATACCAACTGCGAGCATTATTTGTGACGTTAACAGAGACAGACAATGAAATCTATTCTCTTAGAGCAAATGGTTTAAGTGACATATACTGAGAGTGAAAACAACGATACGAAAACAATAGAAGAATAGCTAAAATAATTTTGGCCATAAAAGTCAACTCTCTCTCCCTTACTGGCTTACTTCTCATAATAGAAAATATGCTAAACATTTTAAACATTTTCACTCAGTCATTCATTCATTCATTCGTTTATTCATTCATTCATGGTTTTAAATATTTTAAATGTTTGACTATTATTGGTAGTTAAAAAGTTTTTTTCGTACATAAAATTTAAACACTTTTTAAATGATGCCTGTTTTAGCTGTGGAAAGAGCAATTTAAGAATTTCTCGCAATACTTACATCAACTTTAACGCCGGCAAATTGAAAAACTTTCATCGCTGGCGTCTCCTTGGGTGTGAAACTGTAAAATTCGCGTCTGCCTTTATACCATTTCACCGAATAAAGGCTGTCACCTTCTAAATCGTAGAGACACTTTAACACAGCTTTTTCGCCTTTTCGTACGGCATGTGGTATTTGCACGCGTACATCACGTAAAGCCAAGGTGATGTCTGCAATAGAAGAAAAAATAAAAATGAACGGTCATTTAAATATTGAAAAATAAAAATTCCTTAATTTATTTCTATTATATTCTAATAACATTGCGCGCATCAGATAATTTAATAATTTAATTACGGTATCGATATTTGTATTTCATACGGTATGGTTTGCTAAGTACCAAAACCTTGTGTGGATCAGATTCTCCATATTGTTCATGATCAGCAGTAAATAATAGTGTACCTATTTAAACACAATTTTATTCAATTAATAAAAACAAAGCAAAAAAGAAAACAAAATTATTCCCTAAAGATCGGCCAGGAAGGAAGAAAACCTATGTACAACTTTGCGAAAGGACATCATTATTAAGTTACTGTAAAAAGGCAGCTTTTTTAAAATGAAATTCAGAAGAAAAGTGTTGCAAAATACACATTTTGTTTAATTGTTTTTAATAAGAAACGACTATTTGTTTACCGATACCAACTCGGTACTCTGTAGTAAAGCATCGATTTCAAAAGGCATTTTTTTGGTCATTTACTCATGTCGTTTCATTTTTAAAATTTGAGACTTTATATGAAGAGTAAAAAACAACAAATATTCCTTGACTTATTCTTTCTTAAACAATACGTTGCTTGACTTGCAGAAAATTGAAAACGAGGCAGCCCTTAAAATTTGTTTTCGTTTTTTCTCAAATGATTGCTGTCTTACATCCATAAAATCATGTGTGGTTGTTTGTTAAAATTATAACACCATAGAGTTTCTTAAATGCCAGCACGCGTCGTTGGTCTCGCACACTCTCTGGCAGCGGTAAAACAGTTTAAAGACAACAACCACGTCAACCAGTAAACAAAATGAAATCAAAAACAAAATTAAAAGTTAAATTAACTTAATTGTTAAAGAAAAACAACAAGGATTGAGAGGTAATAAGAAACAAAGTTTCGTTATATTTTTATACCACCAGTACTGTTGCTTGCTACTACTCTAAAAACAATTTGGTAAGCTTTAGACTGAGATGATGCTGAGCAGGCACTCGCTGGTGACACATTTTAAAAGTAAATGTCTCTGGAGTACCACTTGCATGTTAATGTCAAGTGTTGATTTTTTATTAACACCACCGAGAGAAAAACCAACATGCCACTTTAAGAATAACAAAATAAATAGGAGTTTTTGTTCAGTTTTTTTTTCTCTGTTTCTAAATAGAAACAAAACAAATACAAAACTAAGCGATAAATATGAAGGAAATAAAATAAAATAAAATTTCTTATACTGGTGCTGGCATTTTGTTGGCTAAACTTGAGCGAATATATTTAAAAACAGAGCGGAAACCAAGATTTTCTGTGCTTTTGGTTTCGTTGAGACTCTAGTTTATTTACTTTTGGATTTCGCTAAAGTCAAGTATTTGACATTAAACGCTTTAGGCTTTTAGGCCGACTATAAATAAGTAAAAATGTGATAAACATTCTTAAGGGTATTTAAGCTAAACCAGTGTAAACTGGTAACTGCCTTACAAAGAGAGTGCAAAAGGAAGGAAGGTAGACAAAAATTGAGAAATAAATTCAACTTGAAAAAAATTGTGTTTATAAAACGACAATTTCCCTTTCAAGGTTTATAAGAGGCATTTTACTTTATTTTAATATTACAAGCGCCATTTTGTACTCTGTTTTGAATGGTGAATTGTTGTAGAAATTACAACGGCATATATATGAACTTTGTATGGTTTTCTAACAGAGATTTTCAAATTTCCACAGTAATTTTTTCAGACTGTTTTGCCATATCAGAATAGATGATCCTAGATATCGACGTTCAAGCATGGATACTAAATGATGTCTAGATTAGTTGACAACTTATCCTAATTTTCATCCAACCATAATCTAAAGCGTAAGGTCCATTTCTGACTGAATGTGTGCGTAAAAAAACAAAATTGTCGAATTTTTGACTATACAAACTACATGTAGTGCTGACAAGCTTTCATTCAATATGAATTGCATGCAGATAGCAAGTTCCGTAATTTTCTATGAATTTTTTTCTATTTAGTGGTAATCAGCATAGTCTAGTGAGTGTAACTTCGACTTCAAATTTATTATGATAAATAAATTTATGTTTAGAATTTAAGGTCTCATTTAACTTGCCAGTAAAATTGAATAAAAACAATAACTTTCTCAATTTAATGTTCAATACTTAACTACTGAGACCTGAAAATTCTATAAATACATTGTTTTAATGGAAAAAAAGTTGTCAGCTTATATTAAATTCTTTTGTTTTTTTTATTTTTGTTTTGCCAACGTATAAAATCAGAATCATACATAACATACATACATAATTGGCTATTACAACCCTTCAGTCAGGATTACAGCCTAGCTTCTCACACCACTTATGTTGTGTGTGTTAATTTTATACATGAGTGGTGGGATCTACAGTTTAAAGTCGACTCCGAACGACAGATTTTTGAGAAACTTTACATGGCAATTTTATTTACTCTCAGAGTTTTTGCCAGAAATCTACTGAGAGGAAGCCGCCGAAGAAATATTTTTTTCATATTTCGTTTTTGATGTCTGACCGGGGATTCGAACCCTGACCTTTCGTCTAATAAGCCAACACACTACCCACTAGACTACGGCGACTTCAAAATCAGAATCATTGGTGTTTAATTTATATTTTTTTAATAAAATATGCATTGAATATTAGTTATACGCCTTGCAATATTAGTTAGTGTGGTTGTATAAATCAACAAAACAAATTCATAAACTCATAAATAATTGTACAATTGGTAATAAAAAGTTGCAAAGCAATAAAGAAAAAAAAAAAACAACAACCAAAAAAAAAAAAATTTAAATAGTATTTCAATAATTTCACTTCAGTTTTAATTACTGCTTCACGGTATTAACAAACAAACAAAAGGACAAAAAATGTAAACAGAATTCCTAACAATTTATAGGCTTGTTTAACATGTTTTTACTCTCTATTAATTTATTGATGTACAAAACCAAACCACATTTAAAAAACAAAAGTGAAAACATTAACAATAACATTGACATTAATTAAAAAACAAAAACAAAAACAAAAAAAAAGAGAAAAAATAAAATAAAATAAATTCAAGAGTAGGAAAGAAAGAAAAAAAAAACAAATTGGAGACAAATATTATACAAAACATTTCCTGAATATTGGAATGCTTATCATTGTGACAACGCCATTGACAACGACAACGACAACCATCATGATGATTGCATGTCATACCACAATTAGCATTAATATTATAAGCCATGATAGGTGCAGGCATATATGCGGGAGTGAGTAGTAAAGATTCATAGAAAATGAAATAAAAATAAACAATTTTAATACATACGTATGTATGTATATGTACTCTCAATGGTGTTTTTGTGAATGAGTATTGGTTAAAATAATCAGTTCCTTTACACATACATACACAATATTGACAACGTCAACCTGCCTCTCATCATGGAGTTGAGAATTCAATGCAAACAACAAATTAAAATGAGTGAATGAAAGAGCGACAAACGAGATATCGTATGCTTGTACTAATGTTTTTTTTTTTAAAACTAAAATACAACAACAACAACACAAGCAGCGATTGCATTAATACCACTACACATACATACATATACATATATGTACGCTGTAAGAGCTTGGCATAGAATTAAATTGAGAAAAATACCCTGATTGAAAATCAATTGAGCACACAAATGTCAAGCAATAAATAAACTGGAAAACGAAATGAATGAATGAATGACTGTAAGGATGAAAGCAAAAAGAAAAAAAAAACGAAATCAAAATACAAATTCAAATGGAAATAAAATACTTAGAAAAAGAAAATGGAAAGTTTTAACATTAAACAAAAACAAAAACAACAACAACAACAAAAACAGAAAGACCTTTTTACATTTTGTAGCGCATTTGTTTTCTTTTTAGCACAAAAAACATATGCAAAAACGTAATTATGCAGCAAAAGGTAAAATCTATTAACAGTATTATGCTTCAGTCTTTTAACACTGTGTATGGACAAAGCATTATATGTTTAAGGCACAAAACTACAGCAGATTTATTTTACGGTTAATGGAGTTTAATCTGCAACTTCATATCAAAAATGTAAATTTTTGTTTGAATTATTCTGTCTATATTACAACACATACATTACGCAATGATTTCAACTGGAATATATTGCTCGCCTGTAAAGAAAACACTACCAAAGGAATAGTGAAGATACTAAAGACTTATCGATCTTTATAAATCGTACAATAGATTTGAAGTCTATAGGGTATTACACATGAGTACTTCAAGGTGATATCATATTCAATATTTTCCCATGACAGCTGATACAATTCATAATAAAAGAAAACATCTGTCAACACTTATATAAATTAAGAAAAAGAGATTTCTAAGAATACAACAATGATTACAAAACCAAACAAGACAATCTTTAGATATAACGAAACACAAAGCAATGACAAAAATACGTGTCAATAAAATATTAATAAATATTGAAGATGTCATAATAAAAAGAAAACAAAACGAAATTAAAACAAATACCCAGTGTCATACAAATTAAAAAAAAAAAAGAAAACATTCAACGAAACAACGTAAACGTCGATAGGGAATCGAAAGCACATCAATTGCTCAAAGCAGATTATTTAGAATATATGCAATCGATTTCAAGGAGTGAGAGAAGTTATTGAGAAGTTTCGAGTTTGACGCGGACAATTTATGTTTGTTTATATGTTTTAAAAAATGCATCAATTATGACAATCCGAACTGCATGAAATTTTATGTAAAGTCCGGCCAACCAGCTGAATCGAATATCGCTCATGCCTAGAGAATGCTCTCTGATTTGCTTAATCAGCTTATCTATTATGAGTTTTACAGGATGTATTACGCAAACACATGAAATCATTGTCTAAATCATTTACAAACAAGTAGCTGTCAGCTCCATTTTATCAATTTACAGCAAACATACAGTAACGGTTGTTACTAAAATTTGTCGTAATAAAAAGAATACATACGTACACGATGAATTTCATAGAAATACGAGGTAATATTCTTATGACTATAGAGAATGAAAGTAGAACACTTTGTTTTGGCCAAATTATGAAAAAAAAAATTGTATTTCATTTCGTAACACTCCCACGATCTCATGTGAAAACATTCACAAAAGTGCAGATTATTTTTTGTCTGTCACATTTATTCACTGACTGAAAATGTAAGAGGTCTTGTGTCTTATTTTTGTAATTTTTTCTATGCCTTATTTGGTGTAAATGTTAATACAGAAGTGGAGTAAAAAGGGAATATAAGTTCCTAAATGAAGAAAATAACAAGTGATTATCATAATTACAATGTCAATAAAAATAACAACAATTTCTACATGATAAAAGATACAATTTAACCATACAACTTTTTTCATTGTGCTTCTTTAAAATCATTTTACAAATGTGGAATATAATTTATACGCGGTTTCTTCATTTAATTCCTATGTTTTTGGGATTATTCGTGTGTAAATTCTTCTAGGAATTTTGCCACTTTATTCACTTATCAGCTTGACGTATGAGTAATATTTAATTGTTAATATTCGTTATCCGCTACACCAAGTGTCATAAATTTGAATAGAAAACGGTATTATTTAACTAAAAAACTTAATTGAAATTTCCAATGAAAATTAAAATTTTGGGTTAAAGTTGCCTTAACTGATTTACTTTAAAAATTTTCTTAAAACTACAAATTATGTCCGGTGCGTGTAGAATTAAATTTCGTAAGTTGACGACAAAAATTGATGTTCTTTTAACAGATTTTAGTTGAATTTTTTTATACTTTTTCTTGGCGATGCTTCTGTTAATCTCGAAATAAGAGAAACAAAATTAAGTTTTTGACTTTTTTTTTAATCTTTAAATCTGTTTTCTTTCGTTTGACGAAATACGTTTCCATTAAACATTTGACAAAAAAAAAAAAAAAAAAAAAATTGTCTGAAACGAACAAAATCATCTCATTTTTTTCTAAAGTACTCTCGAACATTTCGAGTATCCCGTAGTCGCCATTTCAACTTTTTTATCCATTCTCAAGAGGAGCTTAACAACTATTGCCATGAGTGAATAAGTGAGAGAGAGAGTGAGAGAGAGAGTGAGAGAGAGAGAGTGAGAGAAAGAGTAGCTGAGTGATTATATTTCAATTCGTGAAGTTTTGTACCAAAAAACAGAAATGCGGAAGAATAAAAACATATTTATTGACAGAGTGTAGCTTCAAAGGGGGAAAAAAATGTTTTAAAGGGCTTAGGTATTGTAGCAAAAATTTGTAAAATTTTTCAGTTTTCAATTGAATATCCTTTTATTTGGAAATCCAGAACAATTTAAATTTTTCCCCTTTTTTTCGTTGCTGAATTATTGCGTTTTGGAATTTTGCTAATAATGTCTTAAAGTACGTGCAAAAGAAAAAGGAATTAAAATTGCAAATAGAGATTTCACGAATATGGCCTAAAATGGAATACAAACAGCAAAACACCTGCTCCCATCAATAGTGATTGAATATGAAGAGAAAGAAGAACACAACAGAAGAATGCAATATTTTAAGAGATTTCCTGTCCTTCACATGAGTTTTCTTTTTTTTTCTCTGAACAATCTCCACTGCTCCTGCCACTTACATCTACCACTCTTATCTAATGGAATTCGAATTTTTTTTTTGTCAGGAATATGTCGTTATTCTTTTAACGCTTCGTCCGGTCTTTTGTAAAGGCTTCGACGTGTATTTTTTTTCATTTGTTTAAGAATTTAAACATCTGAGGACCTTAATTCAGTCTGTCGCATATGTATGTAAATAAAAACATACATATATTTCTTGGTATGTGTGAGAGTCCATATTTTATATTAGACTCCGTTATAAGTGCGGGGGGGGGGGGGTGGTGTGTGTAAGTTTGCCTCAATCATGGTGTGTCTCTGTGCTTTACTTTTGTTTGATCCGTTTGTCCCAGTGTCTAAGACGAATGGAACTGTAAGATGAATGACGGTCATTGTCGTTTTGACGATGTGATGTATTTTTGGGTATCATATGTTGTAGTTATAACTACGAGTAATGACGAGTACTGTCAGTTTTTTTCCTCATGTGTGTGTGTGTGTGAGTGTAACTATATTGTAATCGATATGTAAAAACCAAATGAAGTTAAGGGAGTGTAGGAATGTTTTTGTGATGAAAATTTCTTTTTTAATCGAAATATTTTTAGCTTCTCTATTTACAGATCTTTTTTGTTAAGCACATGGACAAACTCAATTGTTTTTATCCTTTATTCTCCTTCAGTCTTTCACTTCCTCTAACAACCTTTTGGTTTTTATTGTCATTTTCAATTTTAGTGCATGAGTGTTTTTACAAAGAATTTTATTTGTTACCGTCATACCAACAATACATAACGTCATCAATCTTGTTCAGAGAGAATACTTGTTTTTTGTTGTTTGTTTTTTTTTTTTTTTTTTTTTGGAAAATGTTTGTGATTTTCTGAAGATGTCCCTTTTTATGTACTCGCACGCTAAATGAGTTTATCCTGGGTATTCTCCATAAAATAAATGAGTTTATTAAGTTTATGGAAGAAGCAAAAAACGATTGATTTTTCACTATCAGTAAACAATAAAAAAAAATTATATTTCTGTTAGTCTTTCCCCTGCTCTAGAAACAAACGATTTCTTTTCGTGGTTCAATGATTTTGTATATTGTACTGTCCTCTACTACTCCTTTGCAATATTTTTTGCATTATATTTCTTTTTGTATTACTGTTGTTATTGTTGTTGTTATGTTGTTGCTATATTACTGGTCTATTCTGTTAACATTTACGTTACAAATTTGTATTATTTGTCTTTAACAATGAATTCGTTGATGGTACACAATGTCATACGAGTACTTGTACAACATCCAGATGAAGTGGCCCTGACTATAGGATTCAAGTGAAATGCACTGTCAGTGTAGTTGTTTGCTGTTGTATAGCTGTATTGCTGTATCTGAGAGTAAAACAAATGATTTGTTATTTAGCTTCAAATGACATTTTCAATGGATATTAAATGACACATTATTATACAGATTTTGATTTGACTTTTGTGATGTGTTAAGATTTTCCTTGATATTTTGGCATTTGATTTAAGCATTTGCCTGTTTATATTCTTTTATTTTTTATTTTGTAGACTTTTGTTGTTTGTGTTAGAGTAAAATATTGTTATTTCATTTGGGTTTATGTGTTGTTCAGGGTGTGAGAGAGTGTGAGAGTGATTTCATGGTTAGTGATTTGATTAGTAAGCTTCAGAAAATTGTTGTAATAGAAAATTTATTTACAAAGAAAAATCCATTTATTGGTTCCTCATGAAGTGTTAAATTGATAACAAATGTTGAGAAAATCAATTTTAAACATTTTCAAACGGCAGTATTATATATTAAACGTTAACATTAAATACAAATGGGTAACGCTTTGTTCAATAACTTGTTGAAATATTTATGACAATTCCATTTCTTGTTTTAATAGAAACTCTCGCTTTAAAGGAACAGAGAACTACAACGATATATTTCCAAACACTCATTCGCATGGTAATCGCATTGTAATAGTTTAAACTGCGTACATTTTTTCGACTAGCAGTTGATAAAGATCCGTGAATATAAGCTGCCGTTGTGCCATTGGAACTTTCTTGGCTACTCACTCAATGTGAATTGACCGCCACAGTTTGCGATTAATATTGTCTTAAGTGATCAGCTTTTCATCAGCATCTTCATTTATAGTTTTTCTGCACGGTATACTAAAGGGTTTCATTTGTAAAATAATAGATCTCTATTACATATTCAACCATACAGGTGGTCATTCGTTTTAGGATTTTAGGTTTGTGGGAATATACAGTTGATGAAGCCAGAATTTTTCTATGCACTAGCTATGGCGTTGGAAGGGTAAACTTGGCGAAAGGAACGATGAAGACAGCGCATACTGGGCATTGAGACAATTTGAACTTTTGTGGAGTAATTACAATGAGAAGATATTTAAGTTATGCATCAGACTATCAAGAAGTAGCCTGAGGAAAACACTCAAACAAAACACAAAGGTTTTGTTTATTCTGTTATTTTATTTCTTTAAAATTGATTTCAAAAGTATAAGAGTTAAAGTATCTTAAATATCGATTCCTATCCAAATTCAATATTGAAATTCATATTTTTTTATTTTAATTGAATTGATTGCTTTCAAATTAAGTATAAAAAATATAAAGAAAAACAGATTGCAATGAAATAATAATTGATAATATGGTACATAAAATATTTATGCAGCGATTTATTATAAAGAATGATGATTTATTGCAAGCGGCCAAAACACCCCTCCCTCTAAAAACACATACTTGACACATAAAAGCGTAATAATCGCTACACTAACAAAAAACTAACAAACGAACAGTAACAGAAAAATCAAACAAATAAATATACATACAAATGGACATTTAAACATTTATGCAGGTTACAAATATGTTGGCAAAAATAAAAAATCAAGAGAGAGGAAACGAGTAAGAATGAAAGGAGTACGAAAAAAAAACCAGTGAATAAAAATTTACATTCCATGTGCAAGTTTTAACACCAGTAATCAATCACTTTGAATAAAACTTTAATATCATATCACTACAAAGTGCTGGTGTTCGTGTTGACGTTGCTGTTGCTGTTGCTAGTGTTGTTGTTGTTGATATTATTATAGTGTTATATATGTTGTTGCTTTATTTTGCGGTATTTACACCTACAAGTCAACAACAAACACTGTAACAAGCAGACAAACAAATCAACAAATAATTTGGAAAATCAATGAAAGAGAGAAAGAGAGTAAAAGAGAGAGAGAGAGAGAGAGAGATAGAGAGAGAGAGAGGCATGAGCGAAAGAAGATAAGAGAAAAACATTACTCAAGTAGCATACAAATACAATTTTAACACTATTCAACTGGAGTGTGTTTATAAATACGTGTGTATTTGCATGTGTATGTGTGTGTGTGTATAAGTGTAAACATGTAAAAACATCAACCAGTAACATTTAGTAAATAAATCAATTTTTATCTTTTTTCTTACATTTTAATGACAACTGACAGTTACGAAACTACCTGCACACAAACTAACAAAACAAAAACAAAACAAAAAAAAAAATCAAAATAAATGAAAATTCAAACAAAAAATAAAAAGTAAAGAAGAAAACCTGAGCAACAAAATTAACCAGGACAAAATATGGCATAGAAAGACAGTTGGACAGTTGGAACGCATGAACTGTTTGTCAGTCACTTATATATAGCTTAACAAACTCTATGATCTTCAGTGTAAAATTAAACACTTTTTTCGCTCGCCTCGAAAACCTGACAAAGTGGCTACAAAATAATCAAAAAAAAAAAAAAAAAAAATTGCCTATTGAAAGAGAATTCATTTTAAAAATTCATAGCTCTAATGTGGTATATGTGGTAAGGAATTCAAAATTCCTTATGATATTATATTATTAAGATTGAAAATTTTTTTTAAAAATCTTTTCTACAGATTGTTTATTATATTTTCATCATAATCATATTTCTAGTCTTAATTTTTATTTATTTATTTGTGACAATCAATTCATTCACAAGCCCCCCCCCAACAATTTTTTTAGCTACGCGACTGTGTTCTGTTGAAATAATAAACATTTACGTTTCAATAAAGGGATAGCTTAAACAAGTAAATAAAATCGTTATATTTGAGGGTGCTATAAAAATTACCTGACCATCTTGGCTGGTTTTAACCAAAGGATATCGTTATTTTTCTATTTTAAATGTTAGGAAGTCCTTTAAACGACATCCTGTAAAATGTCAGCAGAAAAGAAGGATAAGGTAAATTTCAAACATTTGGTTAATTTTTGCCTTCTTTGAAAATGAACTCAAGTGAAAGGAGAAACTACTTTTCGTTCTTTTCGCTTCAAAATCCAAATGATTACAGAGTTTAAGTTGTTTAAGACACAACCAAACAAGACACATACCCGCACTGTGGGCCATGTGGATTATTTATTTACGTAGCATGAGTTGACTTCTGCGTCTTCATTATTTTATTTGACGGTGTTGTGGATTTTAAAGTTGCGTATCTACTTAGTTAGTTTGACTTGCGACTCGGTGTTTAGAGGAGTTCTGCTCGACATGTTTGGCTCTTTATCAACCCAGTACGTTTGGTGAATTTTTATTAATTGAAACTAAACGTTTTCTATTAAGGCCGGATAGTAGTGGTAGTAGTTGCTTCAGTTGCTACGCTCCCCATGTTTGGTTATGAAGGGGATTCTATGGCTTTTAGTAGTTTATGGTTGGCTACACGCACACCTTCTTAATAAATGGTTGCCTTTTATAAATTGAGTGTGATAAATGATGGGCTATAATAGGTAAAGGCAGAAAACGAAATGAATGACTGACTAAATCAACGGGTGAGCAAATAAAATAAGGCAACAGTATTAAGTGAGTTAGTGTTGGTATGGTTGGTTAGAGAAACAAACTAAACCATATGATGATGACGATGACGATGATGATGATGGCGATAAAGATAGTGCGGTGGCATTAACAGAACATAGAAATTTTAAAGTTTATTTATACTACAATACACAATATACACGGCCCACTCACTCTTCAATTCACGGGTTGCTCTAGAGAGTGTGAAATGTTAATTTGTACAAATTCTACTGATTGTGGTGTTGTGATGTTGAAATGAAAATAATTTATCAAATTTTCTTCCGCAACGATTTTATTTTCTATTTCCTCCTTTCGCTTGCTTAACTTCACAATGAGTTAAATTGCGC
>QOCX01001834.1:16316-27870 GCA_005959815.1 Sarcophaga bullata | reverse complement strand
AGCCGCACTTATCCTTAAATCCGCTTCAACAAACCCCGTGAGCGTCCCCTCACTTGCGTCATTTTTATCGCGTTCCCGACATGGTACGCCTCTTTTAATAACAAGCTCTTCTTTTCCACCTTGGGGTCTTCTCGTCGGAACTCAGAGCCTGCACTTCTTAACCTTCTTAAAGGAAACTTCTCGACCTGACTCTCTTACATCCGCATCGTACGCCGTGCTGCTCTAGTACACACGATTTGTGTCAATTCTTTTGCGCATCGTCTGTCTTGCACAATGTTTCTCATCTTTCTTTTTTTCATTGGTTTCTCTTTTTCTAAATCTATTTGCTAATGCTGCACGCCGCCAAATCTCATGAATAGATCCGTAGCAATCAGGGGAGACAGGTACCAGAATCACCACCAAATAACGTTACGCTTTCTAGAAGTTAACACCTTATATTATCCCACAGTGTTCTCCTATATCCCCTTTTATCTGTTGGACTGTCTTTTAGGCTTTTGTAGTCCTAATCTAATGAAATACTTGTTTTATAGTCAAACTAGCCTGGCCTAACTGGAGTAGAAAGCATACAAAGCATACTTTATCTATTACCACACATAGACGGAGAGACTTTACATATTTAAAATCCCTCTGACTGGACGAAGAATACCTGTTTCATTCATCCTTTCATGATAGATCGATTGAATCGATTACTAAATGGCTATCAAATGAATTTTATGAATTTCGGGTACAAATGCTTCCAGAGTAATACTTCAGACTTATACCGATGAGCCCGAAATACTAGACTAAGCTGACTAAGCTGTAGAATATACGGTATACTATATTTTCCAAGGCGGAGGGCATGGTCATTTAAAAATCGACGTAATTCTAATGCTTGATTTCCCTGAGAAGCTCTTAATTCACTCCGAAAGCCAGACTTATTGAAAAATTGTGAATTTTTGAAAGGAAACCATTACGTGGGTTCCAGAACTTAAGGAAACATATTTTAAAATTGCATTACTAATGTGTTCGTCAGAGCCAATACTGCCCACACAATTACGAATACTGCAATTAAACTAAAGCACTGGTCTTACGCACAGGCAGAACTTCATTGGCACTAAGATTCTATCGGATTTCCATAGATAGATAAAAAGGAATTGGTAGTCCTTTTTGCTTGCATTCCTATTGCAATCCATCACACAATTGCTATTTTCACAAGCCAATTTCGAGCATTCTAATAGCTGTCTCTCAAATGACTTCTGTAGGCGATGTCGGTCTGTGGAAGATTTTGAGATCTTCAATTACCTTTTGCTATGAAAAAGAGGAGATCCTAGACCTCACATTTTCCGTAGTCCTTGAATGTACATACATTACAACTCTACATTCAGTGCGGGATCTTCAGTTTAGGATGGACCCCGAATGACTGATTTTTAAGAAACCATTCAAGACGATTTTATTTTACTCTTAGAATTTTTATTAGAAATCTGCTGAGCGGAAGTCGCCGGAAGAAATATGTTTAAATATTTCGTTTTTGATGTCTGACCGGGGATTCGAACCCTGGCCTTTCTTCTAATAAGCCAACACACTACCCACTAGACTATGGCAACTTGCGACTAAAATAGGGTAGCTTCGGAGACAAGTTCCACTACGTTTCTGCAGTCTTATCTGTTTCAGTAGCGGACAAAACAGCGAAATACATGCCACTATGCTTTGGTGATAGGTTAGGTTAAGTTGGCAGGTAGCTTGTCGTTCATAGACAAGTTCACTCGATGACCCATAGTACTCATTGTATTACCCAGTATATAGGCGTGCTATAAATAAAAATAATTTTCTTGCCTCTTTATCTTCCACAACTTTGACAGACATGAATACCGATAACCCATCACATGTAGTATCAATTATTTCTAGTTCTACTGTAAATTGTCAACACATTTTATTACAGGCTTTTTTTATGGCATTTTGTGGATTTAATCGTCTATTTAATGTGATTGAATATCCCACACACAAAAAACTCAAGAAAAAAAAAAGAATTTTAAAAAATTCTATTCCAAGAAAATGAAGTTAATGGACAGAATGGAAAGATTATAAGAATTTTCTAGGAATTCTTTTACTTTCTTAGCACTTTTAAAAGAATTACAAACGTTATTATGGATTTTAAGATTTAAATGCCAAATTAATTTCATCAAGATGTTTATTGAAATTGGCTACAAACAACACAATATAAATAATGATAATGAAACAAAATGAAAGAAATGAAAATCAAAGACAAAATTGTCTCCAAAATTTAAAAGTAAATAAAATTGATCAAGGCTCAGGGGTCTTAAATTGTGGATAAATTACTTCAAGGAAAATAAAACATCATGCTGACAATTTCTTGAATTTAATTTCAGAATTTGTGGAGTTCGATCTTGATTATCAAGTATATTAACTACATACATATGTACATACATAACACATTAGATCAGAATTACGTTCTAGTTAGGTACACCACTTAAGCTGTGCGTGTTAATTTTATACATGAGTAATCTGTAGGTCCCAGTTTAAAGTTGACTTCGAACGACAGATTTTTTTAGAAACTTTTTCACGGCAATTTTATTTTACTTTCAGAGTTTTTGCCAGAAAAATTGCTGGAGGCAATCGCCAGAGAAATACATCTTGCAGGTCTTCGCCAGTTGGCCACACTAATCGATGGCAAGGCATCCTCATCATCATTACGTTTGCATTTGAAGAACCAACTCGATGAAGCCTTGCCCAGCTATGTAGCCGTCTTACTGAATAATAATCTCCCATCCGCATCAGTGCAGCAGCTAGATTTTAATATGCTACACAATGTACATGTTGTTTAGGAGCTCATACAGCTCGTTGTTTGATCAGATGCGTAAATTATCGCCAACCCGCACTGGAGCTAAGATCTTACGTCAAGGCTGCAGCATCAGTATTATAAGCGCCCATGGTTCGACGTCAAACAAAGGGTAAGCATTTTGTGGAGTATTAGTTTTGTCATGCGAGAAAGATCTGTGCTACTCAATTGCCTATTGAGACGATACAGTCAGCTGCTACACTGGCATGCTTGATCTCCACACTGCTAGAATATTTTTCTGACAACAGCAGAGCCTAAACAAACATGCAGTTTTGGACCGTAATTTGGGATGTGAAATGTCTTGTTGTCTTATCGACAACACATACATCATTTTGCCTTCAATTTACTGCCAAATCAATATGGATACGATTTCGTTCAATGGCGCCAAAGATAGTAGCAAATTCGCTTTGTGCGCCCTACTGATTGATCAATACATTTCTTCATAGGAAATAAAGAATAAACAAAGATTACTTATTCTAAAGTTATTTTATATGCACAGGGTCTTTAGACCTCCCATACCTGTTAACACTGTCTTTAGGCATTTTACGTTCTAATCAATGAGAATAGCTCTTTATATCAAACTATGCTGCGGCTCACTGTAACTGCGGATTTCGAAGTTATGCTCCGATATCGAAGTCGTCGTAGCCAGTAATTTAAGTGTGCAGGCCTTATTAGACGTGAGGTCATGGTGTTAAATCCCATATCTATATCACACAAATATGAAAAAATTATTCTCGGGCAGATTTTCGCAAAAATTCTAAGAGAAATTAAAATTAACATGAAAAGTTAAAAAAAAAAAGTCTGCCTTCTGAGTCGACTTAAACGGGACCTAGCACTAGCATAAAATAACCGCACACACAATAAGTGGCTGTAAGAAGCTAGTTGTAGACCGAACGAAGGTTGCAATGACCAATTTTTGTATGACAACTCATACTTTTCAGTAACAAGTAAATTTATTAGCGAAATAATTATTTCTCTTTTCTTTCATGTTTTCTTAACGCTCCACTTCTACCACAAAATGTGCGAAATGTTCCACAATGTATGCATCAGTAACTACCAAGATTGCAAAAGTCTACGTTAAGAACTGTGTACTTCGTTTGCAAGACATAAGGATTTAGAAAAACAAAAAAAAAAACAAAAAATCTGTGAGTATAAGCTTTACTGCTTAAATATGTCACAGATGTCACACTGTACGAGTATCTCAAGTCATAATATTTTAATATTTTTCTTTTTCTTTTACTTTTTTATTCATTTGTTTTTTGTTTTTGTTTATTTATAATAAAAATAAATACCAAAATAAAATAAATTTAATTATAAAACAGTCATCAGTCATGGAATTGTCATTTATAAGAAGACATTCAAAATGTACCACGTATTTAACCTTAAATCTTGTGAAGATTTTTGTTGTCCCAAGCATGTATATAGCCTGTGTATGTGGCCTTAATTGAAAAATCTTTATGATCTGCAAATCAAAAAAATTTATTATCCCTGCGGTTTTTTTGCAATTGTGTTATCATTCTTCACAAACAAAAATCAAACTTCTGTAAAGAAAACACATTTAAAAATATTTCAATCAACTTTATTTGTGTATTCTTTTATTCATGGATGGTTTGATAGAAAGGTCAATCGAAATATCTTTTTACATCATCAATTCATACAATGAGAACTGTATGCATAAGAAAATAAATTTTTATTAAACGAAACGAATCATCATCAATTGTCATCAGTTTATCTCTCTCTCTCTCTCTCCTTTTCTGTTTTTGAAATAATTTATTTTTTTTTTATTTTTTTAGTTTTTACTGTGGTTGTTTGGTCATTGTAAATAACTGAATGAATTGGTTCTCCTGTTTTTCCCTAAACAGAAAAAGCCATTGCTTCACTTATTCTGCGTGGTTTAAGGCATCAATAAAAGAAGTTTTCTTTTTGACCAAAAAATAAAATAAAAAAGAGAAACACTCCAAAAATATAATATTACAATGCATTGATGTAATGGAAATGGCTGAGAAGAACAAATAAAAAAGAGAAACTAAGTAAAAAAAATGATGACCATAAAAACATAAGGTGGGGGATATAGATTGCCCCACAATTGCACTAGGACACAGTACGATCACCACCCTACAGAATCCTGAAAAATGCACTAACAAACAATTGGAAAATAGGGCACTGAATGAATCAAGACGGCTTTAAAGGATTAATGTTGAAGTATCCTTTGTGGCAAACCACAACCAGTAGTTGTAAATCAGTTAAATTGTATCACAATCAGGAGATTGTGCTGACATAGAATTTTTCTCTGATTTGAGATTATAGAACGATTAAGTGATTTTATCACAGCTTTTAAGCCGCGTGCTTGGTAGACTTGCACAATTTTTTGGATCCCCTGTTCCCAGAAATGAAAGTCAATGTGAAAAACCCCATTAAACCATGACCGAAACTTGGTGATGCAGCTTATCGACGTGAACAACAAGTTCAATGCAATCAGGAGATTGTGTTAAACCAGAATTTTCCTCGAAAGTCGACTACTGATTTAAGATTATAGAACGATTAAGTGGTTTTACTAAAGCTTTCAAATAGCATACTTGTTTCCCTGTTTCCAGAAATGAAAGTCAATGTAAGCCATGACAGAAGCGGATTGATGCAGCTTGTCTACAAGAATAACATGTTCAATGCATTTTTAGATCCTCATGCACACACCATGGTCGCCGTAGTATAGAAGATAGTGTATTGGTTTATTAGACATGAGGTTCAAGGCTCATACCTCAGATCAAACATCTCCAAAAAAATAAATTATGGAAAATAAATACATCTTCGACGACTTTCTCTCAGCAGATTTCAGGCAAAAAAAAAACTCTTTTAGTAAATCAAATCTACTTTAACTGTAGATCCCGCCACTCATATGTAAAATTAACACACACCACATAAGTGTCGTGAAAAACTAGGTCGTAATCGTGACAGACGATTTATAATGATCAGTTATGTATGATCAGTATCAGAGATCAGCAATGAATCACTGTTACGCTACTTATAACTACTCATGAAATTTTGAGTATGAGAGAGTCAACAGTATTGAAATTTAACTACTCTGATTCATTCGTACTCACTAAAACGTTGATATATAAGTACAAGTTGCAATGAGTATGAGTACAACGTTGACATCGAGCTCATAACATTCGAAATATGTTTGATTCATAGGCCTGCTCATTCAGATTCATAAATTTAAGAAAAATGTTTACAATCCTTATAAATGATTCGAGGGATTCAAATCATTCATCAAAATTTGCAGTTGCATTTACAACAAAGAAAAGGACACACAAGCAAAAACACAGAGCAGCAAACAGAGCTAACACACAACCATCTAGTGAGTATTGTAGTGTCCGTAAGCGATTCATACTATTTTGTGATTCTCGTATATGTTGAGTCATAGAGAGTAGAAATCAAAAACATCATGAGTAGTATTAAGTATGAGTATGATGAGTACTTCAAACTTTGAATATGAGTAGAATGAGTATAATATTATACAATAAGTATGAATGCGTTATAAGTATCAGAAATTTTGAGTATGATTCGAATCTACTCATCATTGCTGATCTCTGCCGTCTGGTATCGTGTAAAAGATAATTATTAAATTTTTAAAACAACAATAAATCAGCACATCATTTGAGTAGAGTAGAGTACGGGTAAAAGCGAACTTTGTTGTCTTGCTTTAACTTTGTAATTATTTAATATGACCTGATATGATGTGTTGTATTTCATCATAATGGCGTTATGAAATATATTTTCCATCCATAATGATAAATTTTTATTAAGTTTTTCTTCTTTATGGCACAACTTCCATTTTGTTTGTTGCAAACAAATTTATTATAAAAGAAGACTTTTATTTAGTTTTTCTAAAATACATCAACAGAAGCAAAAAGTGAAAACTTTTTTTGTTTAAACATCTTCTCCCACCCACACAAACTATTTAAGAAACTTGCAATAAGGAAAAAAAAAACAAAACAAGAAAACGGCAGAATGAACGCCAATAGTTTTTCCACACAGTTTTCCGTTTCAAATGCATTCACTTGTAGTAGAAGTTGACATTATACATTTATTATGTCATCTAACACGAACGAAACGAAACGGAACGGAACGGAACGGAACGGAACGTTAAATGAAAAGACAAGACAAAAACAAATAAAATTTATGTCAATGTCAATAGTTTATTGTTTTTCTTTTCTTTTTTCATTTTGTTTTTCAAATTTTATTTTATCGATAGCAACAAAATGTAACACAAATAAATAAACAATCGAAAATCATTGTCGATACAATAAAAGTGATTTAGATTTGCTGTTGACAAAATCAGTTGACATCTGGGAATAAAACGATGATGATAACTTTTTAATTGATCCCATAAAATACGAATAAAATGAAAATTTCTGTTCAATAAAAAAAATATTGGCTACAGAATTAATAACAATTAACGACAGTAACATCGTCTTAGTCTAGTATGTTGCATGTTGGCTTATTTGAGTAGAGGCCACGGTTCAAACCGCAGGTCAGACATCTCCAGCAAAACGAAATATTACAAAATATTTCTCTTTAACAGCTTCCTCTCAGCAGCTTTCTGGCAAAACATTGAGGGTAAACAGAATTGCCATGAAAAGTTTTTCAAAAATCTGTCGTTCGAAAGCGCTTAAGTAAGTACCAATAATGTTTTTTTCCCTTGGTGTATTAGAAAGCGTTTTATTGTAGCTATTAGAACTCATGTACGATTTGAGGTTGTTTGAAGCCTTCATGAACAAATTGAAGATTTGAACTGAAACTTCCTGACATACAGAACTTCTACAAACTGGAATAAAGCAAAGGACATTGCTGATTGTAGTTTCTCACATCACATGTGTTTTGGGGAACAACAGTTTAAAGTCATCAAGGAAGAGGAAGGAATGCTAAGAAAAATTTTTTCATATGGGGTTTGAACCAAGGCCTCATGTCCAGAAGCCAACACTCTACCTACTAGACTACGGCAACTTCAACAATAAATATTCATATTCATATGACTGTCAAAAAAAATATTCATGTAGCTGGGTATACTATGCCTTAAACAGATGCAAATTTCATAAATCTTCGGACATTATTTGTAAAATTTTTTTTTTTTTTAACTACTCAGCCTTTTTAAGCAGCTTTCAAATCATTTTCTCCAAACACATTCAAACATTGTTACTGTATACCCTTTTACCAGCATATCTACACACAAAAACTCTGGCTATAATACCAAACTAATAACGGTAAAACAAAATAAAAACGTTACAATTTTTATCACTACTCCACACTCTCAACATTTGTGAAGGCTACGCTGACTCGACTGCATTATTTCGTTGATGAAGCATTTAAACTTTTGACAGGAAATTGAGCAAGGGTATCGTTAAATATTAACGGTATTTTAGAGAAATATTTTCATTTGCACAAAAATTCATTTTGTTTTTAAACACAAACATACACTCAACTTGCGTTTCATTATGAGTTTCCATTTGAAACCTTTTTGGTCGCTTTGAGTTTTCACCTCTAAAAGGAAAAGAGTGAAGAGTAATTATGTGCCCAGGCTGTTCATTATGGACTTCGTTTCAAAGGCAGCCCAACCTAATTTCGCATCATTAATAGAATTTTTATTATTTTTATTAAATTTTTTTTTTTTTTTTTTTTTTGAACAAAGTTTGTTTAAAGAAGAACGCTTTGGTGTTATTCTGGCAAAAGGGTAAAAGTATACAATGACCGTTTCCTTAAAAGATGTTTTAAATGTTTATTTGAAATGAAATACGAAATGAAAATAACATAAAAGATTTAATTGACTTTGTTTTGTAAGTCAAATAAATCAGAAAATAAAATATTCAAAAATTTAATCAACAAAACTGATATTCACTGGCATTTAAATGTTCTCCGAATTTATAGTTCTAAGCAACTTACCTGTTTCTTCTTTCACCTTAAATTTTAAGCATTTTTTCTCCTGTAATTTCCACTCATCAATCATTGACTGTCGTTAATTTTATCAATTCATTTATGTAGTGACCGCAATCAGTTGTTGGAGACAAATTAGATAGCAGAAGCCATGTCAAGTAGAAAGATAAACAAAGAAAAGAAAAATTGAAAAAATTATTTAAACAAACGAAATGGCAATGAAATATAATTGATTTGATTAAGTTTTGTAACAATTACACTTTTTAACGTCAAATTTATATTTTTAATCAAAGATTTGGCATTCTGTCCTGCAATACCAGTCTAGTTCACTAACTTTTTTTCTCATGAGCAAAATCAGAAACAACCCGAGCCCATAATCCAGACCCCAGCTCAGATATGTAAAACAACAACATCCTCCAGCGGATTTCGCTTAGCAATCTTTTGACAAAAACTCTGTGAGGTGTAAATAAAATTGCCAGTAAAAACATTTTCAAAAATCTATCGCTCGAAGTCGACTTTAAAACTATAGATCCCGCCAACTTCATGGATTATTGGTTTTAAAGTATCACTATCTAGAGTGACTGCGAAATGTTAAGTACTTTAAAACTTCAGAAAATATGAAAAAAAATTCTAGGACGGCTTAAATTTTAGGCTCAAGTTCGTTCTTTAGTTACAATAAGGCAAAGTGCATAGTCACTGGCTACTTAGTAATCGTGCCTAGCACTTTGATTACTTTGTGATAGCCACGATTATATCTGTAACAACGTGAAAGAGAAGAAGACAACCTACATAGTAAAGTTATTTAGAAGGTGCCCAATAAATTTAGAAAAATGGTTCTACTCCTATGAGGTTCAACATCTTGGTCCAAGCTTCAAAAACGATACTTGATTCTCAAGGAAGTCTTACACACACATATTTATGTGTGTTACTTTCATTAATCGTATAACCAGTTACATAAAACGTTCATTATCAATATGGCTCCCTAGTTCTGCAGTTCATGTTCAGGGCTATCGCTGTAGATTCCATTGTTTTAACACCTCTCCATGGCCAGACCAAATAAACATGAAATATGCTTGAAGCCTAAACAATAGCCTGGCGATATGGCAGCAGATTATTTTTAACTCTATGCGTATTTCATTTCAATGTTCTACCAAAAGTAAAGCAAATAAATAATTAAATATTACTTGAGTAATAAGAAAAGCCCTTTGGAAATGAAGAACAACGATTTCAGTTCCAGAAAAACTACACTCCTGTTCGCTAACGTTTTTTTTTAACACGTTTAAATCTTTAAGCTATCAAGATTTATACTTTAGCCCATGCCTTGTAAATCGTTTCACAAGCAGAAAACTTATTGCAAGACATGTTCAATTAAAAAAAGAAAAACATACATTTTGTGGTCCAGGACATTATGATGACCGAATGATTATGAAGTGTGTGGTCAACGATTCTTCATGGAAGTTAAAATCGGGACCTTTTTTTATTATATAAAGTAACTGGCATCCACTCCTAAGCTGTTCATATAGTTTCATTATAAACATGTTGCCGAAATGTCAATTGCGACGTAAATAACTCAAGTTTAGATACTTATGAATATAAACATCTTATTAAACATGTAGACATTCATGTAAACATTGTTCTCCAACATGTATATAGTTGTTACAGACTATCAACAATGTTGCCAATGTCTACTTTGCAGGCATGGATATCTCTATTAATTTATTTGATATTCTAAACAATGCTTTTAAAAGTGCCTCTAAGCAAATTTCTATAAAAAAACATTGAGGTAATAAAATTGCCGTGAAAAAGTTCGACTTTAAACTGTAGATACCGCCACTCATGTATAAATTTAGTCATATGGTGTCATCGTCATTTCCAATCATGCCTGAGACCCTGTCTGACTGTTAGATAGGTCAGTTAGGCTTTAAATAGAAATAATTTACACATCTTAGTGACGTGACTCTCCATAAAAAAAAGCTTGAGACGGTTGTCTATGATTACGGTTGTCTATGAGCACGTTGTCAATTCACTTTTTAAACCTTCTCTAGTCAGTTTGTTCTAGATTAGGTTAGGTTAGAGGACATGTACTAGGTACAGTACCCAGAGGTCAAGTTGACCCATTATACACAATCGTCTTTAAAAAGAGGGGATGAACAGGGTAGGGCTGGAAAAAGGCAAGAACGTAAGGAAGGTTCGTTCGTTCGTTCTACCTATGCTCTGTTAGGAAAAATTAAACTTGCAGCCTCAGATTTAGGATTCTACAGGAGACTTTGGATTGAAAACTGAAATCTATTGCCCAATACTTTTACAACATCTACGCAAAACACAATTTTCTTCTTCACAATAGTGCCGTCAGAGAAATTTCCCGCATTAGTTGTATGTACAAATGAAGAAAGTTGTAATTAGTGTTGCTAGGATTACTTTGACAATTCATTAGCTATGTTCCAGTTCTGGAGAGAGATATGTATGCATTAATCTATAAATTAATGTATAAATTGAACAATTAAACCATGAAACTAAACTTTAATGGAGGATATTAAACTTCATATCAAATCTCAAACCCCATTACAACCTTTCAATCAATATTACAATCTAACTTATTAACGTCACTTATGTTGCAGTTTAAAGTTGATACTGAACTACAGATTTTTAAGAAACCCTTTCATGACAATTTTATTTCCTCTCACAATTTTAAACAGAAATCTGCTGAGAGGAAGTTATCGAAGAAATATTTTGGCGGGACCTACAATTTAAAGTCAATTCCGAACAACAGATTTTGTGTCAGAAGCTTAT
>QOCX01001834.1:0-12843 GCA_005959815.1 Sarcophaga bullata | reverse complement strand
GCATATTAGGTAAATCGTTAATAAATGAAGAAAAGCTTTGAGTCCAAAAAAAACTTATGTTAACAACGAACTAATATTCATTTTTAATAAAAAAAATATTCTCGTATTATAAAAACAAATGCTCTAAAGAAAATACTAGAATAGAATCAAAATAAAAATCAAATTACAAAAACATACACGCGAAGAAAAGCCTTAAAGTTGCCAGACATAAAATTAGTACAGCATAAATAAGACGATGGCAATGTTGCCACTGATAATCAACATACAGTTGCTTTTGATTGACTACTGAGTAGTTAGACCGAGTAAACAGAGTGCTTGAGTCAAAAACAAACTCATGGTTAACAACGAACTAATATTCATTTTAATAAAAAAAATATTCTCGTATTATAAAAACAAATGCTCTAAAGAAAATACTAGAATAGAATCAAAATAAATCAAATTACAAAAAATACACGCGGTCAAGAAAGCCGTAAAGTTGCCACGAGCACTAAATTTAGCTACAGCCATAAATAGACGATGGGGCAATGTTGCCACACTGTCCATAATCAAGCATACAGTTGGCTTTGTTTTCTGTCGTGTGCAGTTGGACTACTGAGCTAGTTAGAACCGTGAGGTAAACGAGCAACGTGTTAAGGTAAAATTGCTGCTTAAACCGAAAGCTGTACTCCAGAGATGTGGATTCTTTTAAGGCATCGTCATGAATAAGTTTGATGGCACCAGTATGTATTAGGTTAACTAAAACCCTACATTGTTATCTAAATAAATAAACAATTTCATAAATTTCAAATATCAATTCTATAATAAATAAAAACCTAACACTACAACGTAGTTTTCCCCTTAAAATCTAAGTTCCTATTCAAATGACGTCTAACTTAGTAAATTTTAAATTTCTATCACCACCTGCTGTGCAGTACACAAAAGACGCTTATAATTGGAAACCTTTTATAACATCATGTTGTGTTGTTATACTATTATTAGAACAACAACAAAAACAAGTCGTTTTCTTTTTTTTTTCCTTTATTCAACAACATTTTCTCTAATTGCTGTGAACGTTGCAAAAAACCAAAAAACTGTCCAATGGCCTAAAGTGTTTGAAACATTAACAGACAGAGTTTTGCCAGTAGCCCGAAAAATATTTCAGCACAAAATACTGCAGCAAGACAAAAAAAAAACAACAACAAAAACATGTTACAACTGTTAGTGTATCGGCCATTAGAATCGATGACCAAATTCCAAAAAAAAAATTATTTTCGAATTTTGCATAGAGCATTGAAGCATTTTCGTTGAAAGCCACATTCCTTTGGAGAGAATATGTATCCAAAAATAGAGAAAATAAAAGATATTGTAAATGCACTCTATAACGTATAATTCGGAATTTTTTTTGTGTGAAAAAAAAAAGTGGAAACTCATTTTCCATCGAGAAAAACCCTACCTTCTGACTGTCAAAAGAATATAACATCAGGACGACATAGAAAGGCCACTGAGTGTTTTTCAGCAAGTGTATTGAAAAGTATACCGAGGCCCTAGGTTTAATGCAAGAACCCACAACAGTTATAAAGAGTATGGGATACAACGTTATAGAGCATACCAGTGACTACGCTTGAATAGGAATAAAAAACATCTTAAGACTTTAGTTCTTTAGGGCTTTGAATATCATCTTTAATGGATCTATGTCGCCAAAGTCTAGTAGATAGTGTGTTGGCTTATTAGACTTGAGGCCACGATTCAAAGCCCATGCTAGACACTCTCGATCAAATCGAAATAGGAAAAATATTTAGTCGGCACCTTTCTTTCAGCAGATTTCTGGCAAAATCATACATAACATACATAATTGGCCATTACAACCCTTCAGTCAGGTTTACGGCCTAGCTTCTCACACCACTTATGTTGTGTGTGTTAATTTTATACATGAGTGGCGGGACCTACAGTTTAAAGTCGACTCCGAACGACAGATTTTTTTGAGAACACTTTCATGACAATTTTATTTGCTCTCAGAGTTTCTGCCAGAAATCTGCTGAATGGAAGCCGCCGAAGAAGAAATATTTTTTTCCATATTTCGTTTTTTGATGTCTGACCGGGGATTCGAACCCTGGCCTTTCGTCTAATAAGCCAACACACTACCCACTAGACTACGGCGACTACCAAACTGGCAAAAACTCTGAGAGTAAATACAACTGTGCAACATATTTATTTGGACTCGATATGATTTTCTGTAGGAAAGAGTTGACCTCCACGTAGAATTAATTGTGGTATCGTAATGGTTGTAAATGCTGGTTTAAGTGGCCGCTCTTCTTTCGAGGGGGTCCGCTGACAAGTTCTGAATTTGAAATTAATAGGCAGGCAACCACCAACAAGCAGCCAGAAAAGAATTTTATTCCAACATTGGACCACTCTATTATACTCTCCTGGAACTCGGTCAATTTTTTTCAACTGATTTTGATGATGAATTTTTCAAAATTGAGTGCAAAAGCTACAATCACAGCCACTTTACTCATATGTGGCTTCAGAATGTTCCAAATCGTAGTTGAATTATTTACTGCCACATAAAGCATTCAATGCTACTACCACACACACCCCCCCCCCGCCTTCTTCAACCAGAAACTTTTATGGAACAAAAATTTTATTTCATTTGCCACGCTTGGTATGGGCGCAATATTTCTTGATGGGAAAATACCATCGCATTTTACTTGAGCAAATAGTTTTGGGGGGTGGGAGAGTAAAAAAGAATATTTACTATCTTGAGATTGTGATGACAATGTATTTGTTGAATGCTTGATAGGTTTTATAAAAAGTTGTTGTTTTTTTTTCTATTTTTATGACCCACAATCTCTGTTAGTTTGTATGAAATGCCTTTAAAGCAATAGGCAAAGTAGTTGTGGTTTTCATAGGACAAGTCCTAGTGGATATTGTAGAGGGGATCCGATCCTTTTTAATTTTCCTAAAAACAAAATTTCTTTTCAAATTGTATGCTAAAGGATGTAACGTATTAAATTCTTAATGTTTGTATGTTTACGTTGTAATTGCATTTGTAAAACGACAGAGAGTTACACCAAAATTACCTTAAATTTACATTTCTTTGCATTTTATTTGGCAGTTTTTTTTTTAATAATTTTCAAATAATCGTTTACAATCGATCGTTTACAATGTGCAAATTTTGAAATATAATTCCGTAAAATATTTGTAATACAGCTCTTACAGGAGAAAATATTCCTCAGAAAATGTACTTATAAACATCGCATTTCACTTTTATGCCAATTAGTTACCAATTGCTCAAGAGTTTAATGAAGTAAAGAAGAACTGTTCTTTACAACCCTCTTGTCATTCACTTGAATACTCAATTTTTTCTGATATCCAAACTGCCTCTCGATGGTTACATTAGACCCTAGACTCGCTAGAGATTACCGCCATTGTCTCTACATTCTCTCTGAGCACTTCAGTGTCTCACTTGTCTGGGTTTCTGGCCACAGAGACATTCCAAGCAACAATAGGGCCGACAAGTACCCAAAGCAGGAACACTCCTTCCTGTAGCCTTCCCAATCGAGTTGGGTATGCCACTTACCCCGGTTAAATCGACAACTAGACGAAAATTCCTTTGAAATGACAGGGACATTCCAGGCAACTGTAGGGCCAATGAGTTCCAAAAGTAAGTATACTCCTTCCTGAACCCTTCCCAATCAAGTTCAGTATGCCACTTACCCCAGTTAAATCGACATCTAAGCGAGAATTCCTTCGGAATACCAGGGACATTCCATGCAACTGTAGGTTCAATGAGTTCCCAAAGTAGGTATACTCCTTCCTGAACCCTTCCCTATCTAGTTGGGTAAGCCACTTACCCCGGTTAAATCGACAACTAAGCGAGAATTCCTTCAGAATACCAGGGACATTCCATGCAACTGTAGGTTCAATGAGTTCCCAAAGTAGGTATACTCCTTCCTGAACCCTTCCCTATCTAGTTGGGTAAGCCACTTACCCCGGTTAAATCGACAACTAAGCGAGAATTCCTTCAGAATACCAGGGACATTCCATGCAACTGTAGGTTCAATGAGTTCCCAAAGTAGGTATACTCCTTCCTGAACCCTTCCCAATCTAGTTGGGTATGCCACTTACCCCGGTTAAATCGACAACTAGACGAAAATTCTTTCGGAATGCCAACCTAGGATTACGCTCTATTGCCAGGCTCATTTGGTCTACAATGAATAGAAGGCGCACCAACCAACTACTCAAGCTAAATCACAATATCATCTCGATTACAGTAGAAAGAGTGTAGCACCTATCGAACGACGTTTGCCTAACATGTCAATCTACTGAAGAAAAGAAAACTGAGAACTTCTACTAGTTATATGCCTCAAATCTAACTGACGTATGACGTCATTGATTTAACCCATTATTCGGTTACAATACTAGGGCTCTACACCGTAATACAGTTTGGCAACCATGCCGAATCGGGGTATCAACTTTGTCTTGGCCATATCATATCATTACCTAAAATGTAAGCCCTATACAGAGAAACAGTCTGAACACGTACATATCTATGTAATCTTTATATTTCTCAGATGTGTTGACAAAAACCTGTGCGATATAAAAACATATGTTATGTTCCTCTTCTACATTTTTATTTCTTTCGGAAAAAAGTAAATACTACGATTGATTAAGATGATTGAGGCAACCGAGCAAATATATCTGGAATATGCAAAGAGTTTTCTATTCTGAGAATTCAGTTTACAACTCAAAATATGTTTTGAGTTGTTTTGAGTTTGAAACATACGGACTCTCATTTAGGAAGAACATTTTGCAGCCTTCAACCATAATTGAACATGGTTTACTAGTTGCGGTTTATAGTCATGAACTTTAACTACTCGTTACAGCATCTAGGCGATGTTGTAGGCAGATGTTGATTTTAATGAAAGATTTGCTCATGACAACAGATCATATTGACATCTTACAACGGATAATAATTGCACACAGTTTGATAGAAACTTTAACCAGGAGGATGTCTCTCTGATATAATATTACAGAAACGACTGTGATTCTGGCAAAGCAGAGTTTGTGAAAAATTGTTTGAAGGTGCTAATGACACTGGAGGTTATATTTCAATTCTACGATAGTAGGCCTTTTTTCTGATGGTGGACAGATGTATCTGAAAGTAATTTAATTATTTTAAAATGTAAACCAGAGATCTACAATGAGTATTCAAAAAGATGAGTAGATTCAAATCATACTCATAATTTCTGATGCTTATAACGCATTCATACTTATTTTAATATCATACTCATAGTACTCATATTCAAAGTTTAAAGTATTCATTCTACCATAACTTAAACACTACGCATGATGTTTTTGATTTACTACTCTCACATGACCAAACTAATATACGAGAATCACAAAATAAGCATGAATCGGTTACTGACACTACAATACATCATCTAGTATGGTTGCCGCGGTTAAGCTCGTTTGCTGTTCTGTGTTTTTTGCTTGTGTGCCATTTTTCTTTGTTGTAAATGTAACAATAACTGCAGATCCGTTAAATTTGATGAAAATTCGAATCACTCGAATTCATTATGAGTATTATAAGCGTTTTTCTTAAATTTGTGAATACTGAATGAAGCAGGGTGTATGAATCAAACATACTTTCGAATGTTATGAGTTCGATGTCAACGTTGTACTCATACTCATTGCAGCTTGTACATATAAATCAATTGTTCGTGGTGAGTAGTAATGAATCGAATAGTAAATTCAATACTGTTGACCCTCACTCATGCCTCAAAATTTCTTGAGCATTATGAGTAGCGACAAAGTTGATTCATTGCGATCTCTGATGTTGAACCTCTTATAATTCATTCATCCTACCCTATTCAAAGTTATTATTCGCATGAATACATTTTTAATCTGTACTTTGAACATTTCAAAAATATTCTAGAAACATAATTATGCCTTCACTAATTTATTGTGTTGCCGATATAAAAAAAAATTATCGTTATACACACACGTTTTCACATACAAAAAAAAAATTATTCATCATATATTATTTTTATTTTTAATTTTTTTTTCTTTTTTTCTCTTTTTTCTATCGATTTCATAATATAAATTAAATGCAATTAAGGTCTTACAGAGAATTATTTTTAAATGAAAAATATTTATTGAAAAATTCATAAAAAAAAAACAAAAGAATTAAACATTAAAACTGTAATGAAAATAAAGAAAAACTTTTTAATTATACTACTAAACAATACATTGATACATAATTAAAAGGATTTTATAATGAAATTTTCAAAAGAAAAAAAAAATAACAATAATAATGATAAAACAAAACAAGAGATTTAATTAAATTAGATTGTGGTTTTAATAGATAATCACTTTATTTGCATTTGTTCATCAAAAAAAAAAACCATAAATGGAAATTATTTTGTTACGAAAACCCTCCCGTTCTACAGTAGACCAAGTATTATCCTTAAACATGATTCACGCTGGGCTGGCATTACCTGGATGTTAGAAGAAAATAGAAATTTAATGCTTCCTACCTTTCGCTTGCTACAACATAAGTCAAATTGATTGCTAAGCAGGCAATGTTATAAGAGTGTTATATTTAACCAGCTATACCACCTAAAAAGCTAACCAGTCACACAGATTGCGAGCTAGCCTGCTATGCAAGCCAGCTACCACGCTAGCCAGGTATCCTGCTAGCTGCCTTTGTATCCTACTAGGCAGCTTCCCAGCTACAATGCAGGACACCTACAAAGCTACCTACTACTCAGCTACCCAGCCATACAGCTACACAGCTAGACGTGTAACCAGCTAGTCAGCTACCTAGATACCCAGCAAGCTAGTTACCTATTTACCTAGTTATTCTACTAGGCAGCTACCCAGCTACGCTGCCGCCCAGCTACCCAGATAGGCAACTATCCAGCTAGCCAGGCAGCTACCCAGTTATCCAGCTACCTAGTTATCCAGCCAGCCAGCTATGCAGTGGCACTTGTATTCCACTAGGCTGCTCTGCAGCTACCCTGCTTCCCAGCTAAAAAGCTACCCTACTACTCAGCTAACTAGCTATCCAGCTACCTAATTATCCAGCTGGCCAGCTATGCAGCGACGCTGGTATCCACCTCCTCTGCCCTGTAGCTACACAGCTGGTCAGTTACCTATCAACCTATCTGGCGAGCTACCCAGATAGCCAACTACCTAGCTAGCCAGCTACTCTTGGATCCTACTAGGCTGCTTCCCAGCTACAATGCTGGCCAGCTACAAAGCGACATACTACTCGGCTACCCAGTCACACAGCTATACAGCTACACAACTTGACGACTAACTAGCTAGTCAGCTACCTAGATACCCAGCAAGCTAGTTACCTAGCTACCTTGGTATCCTACTAGGCAGCTACATAAGCTACCCTGCTGCCCAGCTAAAAAGCTACCCTACTACTGAGCTACCTTGCCACACAGCTACATAACTAGCCAGCTACCTAGCCACCCTGGTATCCTACTAGGCAGCTACGCAGCTTCCCTTTTGGCCGTCTACAGGGCTACCCTGCTACTCAGCTACCCAGTTATCCAGCCAGCCAGCTATGCAGTTTCACTTGTATCCCACTAGGCTGCTATCCAGCTACCCTGCCTCCTCCCTGGTCAGATTTCTGGCAAATCAGCAACAAACCTTTCCAGCTGTTCAACTACCCAGCTCCCCAGCTACACACCTGGTCAGTTACCTATCAACCGATCTGGGCAGCTACCCTTTTGGCCAGCTACAGGTCTACCCTGCTACTTAGCTACCCTACTATCCAGCTAGTGAATTACTCAGCTATGCAGCTACAAAGCTACCCTACTACCCAGCTAACTAGCTATCCAGCTACCTAGTTATCCAGCTAGCCAGCTATGCAGCGACGCTTGGTATCCACCTACCCTGCTCTGTAGCTACACAGCTCGTCAGTTACCTTTCAACCTATCTGACCAGCTATCCAAATAGAAAACTACCTAGTTAGCCAGCTATGAAGCTAGGATACCATCTACTAACCTAGCTAGCCAGGTAGCCAGTTACCTAACTGCCCAGCTCTCAAGCTAGGCAGGTACCGAGTTACAAACATAGCCAGTTACTCAACTACCCAGCTAGCTAGGTACCCTGTGGTATCCTACTAGACAACTACCCAGCTACCCTGCTGGCCAGCTACAAAGCTAACCTACTACTCAGCTACCCAGCCACACAGCTACCTAGCTAGACAGGTAACCAGCTAGCCAGTTACCTAGGTACCCTGGTAACTCACTAGGATACCTAGGAACTGGCCATCTACCAACCTAGCCAGTTACTCAACTACCCAGCTACCAACATTGCCAGCTACCCAGCTAGCAGGCTACCCTGGTATCCACTAGGCTGCTTCCCAGCTACAATGCTAGCCAGCTACAAGGCTACCTACTACTCAGCTATCCAGCTACACAGCTAGACGGTAACCAGCTACCACCTAGTCAGTTATCCAACTTCCCGCTAGCTAGTTACCCTGCTATCCTATTAGGCTGCTTCCCAGCTACTATGCTAGCCAGCTACCTACTACTCAGCTACCCAGCCACACAGCTTGACGGCTAACCAGCTAGTCAGGTACCTAAATACCTAGCCGCCAATTACCTAGCTACCCTTGTATCTTACTAGGCAGCTACCTAGCAACCCTTTTGGCCAACTACAGGGCTACCCTCTACTTAGCTATCCTACTACTCCGGTACCCTACTATCCAGCTACGCAGCTGCAAAGTTACACTAAAAATAAGCTACCAAGCTACCCAGCTACCAACCTAGCCAGTTACCCAACTACCTAGCTAGCCAGCACCCCGGTATCCTACTCGGCTGCTTCCCAGCATATAATAGTACCTACTACTTCAGCTACCCAGCAACACAGCAGACATGTAACCAGCTAGTCAGCTACCTAAATACCCAGCAAACTAGTTATCTAGCTACCTTGGTATCCTACTAGGCAACTACCCAGCTGCCCTACTGGCCAGCTACAAAGCTACCCTACTATTCAGCTACCCAGCTAGACAGGTAACCAGCTAGCCAGTTACCTAGCTACCCTGGTATCATACTAGAAGCTATTCAGCTGCCCTTCTAGTCAGCTACAAAGCTACCCCCTATTCAGCTACCCACCTACTCTGCTATTCAACTACACTGCTATCCAGCTACACAACTAGTTACCAATTTACCTCGCTGGCCAGCTACTCAGCTACCCTAATGGCCAGCTATAAAGCTACCCTGCTACTGAGCTACCCACCCACCTAGCTAGTCAGCTACCATGCTACCCAGCTTACCTATCTAACCAGCTGCCCAGATAGACAACTATCCAGCTAGCCAGGCAGCTGGCTATCCAGCTACCTAGGTATCCAGCTACTGAGCTAGCCAGTCACCTGGCTAGCCATCTACCGAGCTCACCAGTTATAAGCTAATACATTAATCTATCTAAAAATTATTCAGTGGGCGTGGCACTACTATTGTGTTTAGAAGAAGGTAATAGTTTAGGTTCTTAGCTTTCGTTTGCTACCAAATTTATGAAAATTATGCTAAACAAGCAAAGTTATAAGAGTTTACATTTTATTCGTCAATATAACTTAAAGTGTGCGTGGCAGAAATTATAATATTTACTGTGAGAATGAAAGTACATCTTTATAGCTTTCATTTGATACCAATTTTATAAAAATTAGTGCCTTCGTTATAAAGTTATAAGTAGTTAAAGGAAAATACTTTGCCAAACACCCCCTTGTTACACAATTCTGTTCGCCTGTAGAAGACACCAAATTTTTTAAATGAATTTTCGCAAAAAATTTTTTATGTTGGATGTGTGTGTCTGTGCGCAACAAGATGGATGATGTTTGTTAAAGTATTTTCTTAACTTCCTTATAACTTTGTAAGTAGAGCACCAATTTTTATAAATTTGGTATCAAATAAAAGCTAAGAGGCCGGACTTCAATTTTCTTATATTATTTGTTACGTCCACACCTAAATTCTATTCAATACGTGCCAAATTATATAAAGTTATGAGCTAAAACCTTTAATCTATTTAAATATGATTCAGTGGGCGTGGCTTTACTGTATGATAGAAGAAAACATTTTCATATTTCTTTAACTACTAATTGTTAGCAATTATTTTACCATCACATTATTGTGTTCAGTTCCATTTGATTCACAAACTAAATTGGTCGCTATAACCTTTTAGTCACGATAATACTACCCATTTTGTGACTACTATTCGCCATATGCTTGATATTGGGTACTCCTGAAGTGTGTTGTTGCAACTATATAATCTGAACTCTTATTACAGCTAAAACGCTTACACGCGACTGTGTTTCCACAGCTTTTCAGCTTTCAATTAAAAAGTTCAAGTTAGGTTTTTTTTTGGTAAAAACTGACAATAAAATCTGTTTGTAAACTAACTTGTTACTGTAACGTTGCAATATTTCGTGGAAATAAAAGGCAATAAATCTACTTTCAATAGCGAGTAACCGAGAACATTTTGGACCACATGCAGCCGAGTCACTCAATTGTGTGAAAAGGGGTTTAGAAAAGAGCAAAACAAAAAACTAGAAAGTATTGCAAAAAAGTTTCCTTTCTACCCCCGTTGGAGATTCGTTTGATATTGGAATACAAGCTTGTAGAAGAAGCATTGTAACTGTAAAATAAAAAATAATTAACTCTTGATATTTCTTGCATATCGTGTGTTAAACCCATGTTCATATTTTTTTTTCATATTTTCGCTGTTAATAATTGCAATTTTGTTAGAGGCTTTCTTTCTATTGACGATTTGTGTGGATAATTTTATGTTTTGCAATTTGCATATAGATTAGCAATTTTCCACTAATAATCGAATTAAAATTCAAATTAAAAAACAAAATATTTTCATTTCTCCTACCATATGCTTGGTTGGCTTCGGTTTTTTTCTATTTTTTTTTTCGTGGACATTTTTTTTAGTGGAAAGAAAGGTGGAAATGAAATTAAATTTTGCCTGGTACAAGTATACTTAAGCGGTACAACAATTTAACGAAATGAAACGAATTGAAAGAGAATAGTTTCGTTATATTTTATAAATGTCATCAGTTCTAGGTGAGCTAGATTCTGTCTGGTAAAGTTTCAAGAGGCCACTTGAGGTGACAAATGCAATACTGGAGTATCCAAAGCTCTGGTAAAAACTCTGCGAGTAAATAAAATTGCAGCACTCATGTACAAAATTAACACACACAACACCCACACACGCCTGAACCATGAAACTTATTCCCAACAACAAGAATAATTGGTTTGGTCGGAAATTGCACGAAATTGTCGTATAAAATTTGATTGCAGAGAAGGATCAACAGTGCCCGGTATGAGCAAGTTTATTGCTAACGTTCACAAAACTGATTTCACTGTTGATGCGCCAAGACGTGACCATTCTAATACAATGCGTTCAACCGAAAATTTGCAATATATGGCTAAGAGTATGCATGAGAAACCATGAACATCAACTTGTTCTCAAGAATTTCAAAATTTCATTTCAAAATTCGGTGTGACGCCTTACAAAGTTCAATTGATTTCAGAGTTGCAGTCGCATGACTATCCGCATTGTACTTTCGCTCCGCTAGATGGGCCAACGAATAACAGCACAATGTTATCGATTTTGCCAAAACAAAAAACACTTTTTTCAGATGAATCTCATTTTCATCTTGGTGGGTACATTAAAAGGCAAAATTCCCATATTTGGGGCTCAGAAAACCCACACGTGGTCTTACAGAAGCCAAAGTGCTCACTACGTTTGGTTCAGCTTGTACAGCGAAGGCATAATTTACCCCCATTCCTCTTTCCTTTGAAAACGAGAACAGCGCACCCATTACAGAGCTATGCTGACACCTATCACGTCATGATAACCGATTTTTTTCTGTGCCCTTTCTTCATGGTACTGATGTGAATGAGGTTTGATTTTAACAAGATGGTGCAACTTGCCACACATCTCATGCCACAATCGATTTATAGCATCAAACGTTTGATGATCGTTGGATTAGCTTAGATTAGATTAAATGGTGATGTCAATTGGCCGCAAGAAGCTGCAATTTGGCACCATTGAATTACTTTTTGTGGGCGCCATTGAAGAAAATTGTTATGCCGACAATGCAGAGACAATTGAGCATTTAAAGTCAAATATTTGTGATGCCATTGCCAGATACGATACCATACTCACGAAATAGTGCATGAAAATGGTGTGGCAAGTCGCGGCAGCCATTTGATTTGATTTTGAAGTGATTAATATTCACAACAATTTTTTTATGAATTTTTTTAATTAAAACTTTTAAATACCCCCCCCCCCTTATTTATTCGAAAATATGTTGGCTTATAGACAAATATACATACCAACACCAACTCAACATTTAGCACTGCATAAAAATATAGCGCCAGTTGTCATATAAGAAATACTAAAAACTTGTGGCAATTAT
This sequence comes from Sarcophaga bullata, assembly GCA_005959815.1. Lineage (NCBI taxonomy): Eukaryota > Metazoa > Arthropoda > Insecta > Diptera > Sarcophagidae > Sarcophaga > Sarcophaga bullata. The sequence continues at coordinate 419 of QOCX01001834.1, read as the reverse complement.
TTCGTTTCAAATTCATTGGTCTCAACCAATCCACAATTTCTATTTTTCTAACCTGTTGTTACAGCATACCCATCTCTGAATTATTAAAAAACATTTTCATTTTATGTCACACCGAACATTTACCCAGTTTACATACAAACCCTATCATTAACTGACTTTCTATTAATACGATGCAAAATAATTTTTAAATGATTGGCATGCTTAAAATACTCTCTCATTTTCTTTCAGTTAAACTGCATAATATGAACAAGTGTTCACATTTATGTCATAGAGAGGCCTTCACTCACAATATTTTCCTGTTGCATTTGCAATCACGAGCATGACAACGCTTTTAAGGATAATAAATAATCCTCGCATTTTACGCTAACAATGGCAAATGAAAACAAACAACAACAAACAAATGAACTAAATTTAAACAA
>QOCX01001833.1:1396-27876 GCA_005959815.1 Sarcophaga bullata | reverse complement strand
TAAAGCGAAGTCTCATACCGACAATATTCTGCACAAAACTTCGTTACTTTAGTCTCATCTGTTTAGACAACTTTGAGTCATTCGCATAGAGTATTTTTGCTGATATTGTAATCGGTTTTCGACATTCTTTTTTCTTTAAAGATACTTCACTGGAATATTTTAATGTATGTTTCATTATTGTCAACATTATTGTTGTATAAGAAATAAGTTCAAGATAAACTTTTTGTTTCTACACGAAGTCAATTTTTATTAATTTCTATAAGTTGTCAAGTTTTTCTACTTGCTCTTGCTTTGATAGCATGTCAGNTATAAGAAATAAGTTCAAGATAAACTTTTTGTTTCTACACGAAGTCAATTTTTATTAATTTCTATAATGTCAGCTGAACATTAAAAGATTTTGGATACGTTTTTGTGTAATTTTACTTTCAGAATTAACTACTTCAGTGCTGCATTTTTTCACTATTGTCTTCTGTTATGTTTTAGGATATACATAAAAATATACATTAAATGGCACAATTTGTAAATTATAGTAACTGCTATATTTTTGCGAGCTTCATATAGGTTATAAACATTATACATATTTTTTCTTTAACTTTATATACCTAAATACTCAGTTTTAACACCTTTATGTTATATTGTCGAAAATATGTGTGATCTATTAATTTCAACTCTTCTTTGTATTTAAAAAGGCAAGAAAAACAAACATTCAGATTATGATATGTAACATTTTATTTGATCTGTACAGCATTTCAATTTGTTTTAATCAAACTTTAACTAAAAAAAATTGTATTTTTTTTCTTTAATCATTATTTACCAATTTTAATATCATTATATTCTTACAATTTCTGATTTTGTATAATTAAATTGTTCTGATTTATTGCATCTGTATTGATTTTGAATTTTACTCATATTTCTATTACTTTTTTTTTGTGCACTAACCACTGTTTTAAATATTAAGAAAGTAAGACTTATTTTTTATAGTTCTTGTGTATAGGTATTAGAAATTATGTTTAAAAATGTATAGCAAGTGGCCTTTGTTTGAAATCAACAAATTAATAAAATTTCCATCAATTCACATTAAATCATTTACAAATAAAAAGTCTCTAAGACAAATTAGTAATTTTGTAAGCTTTAAGCTAACAAATTGTCAAATATTTTTTCTTTTCAATTTTCAACAGCAGGTGCATTTTCAATTCATTTAAAAGAGAACAAATTGGAAATCAAGCAATAAATATATTTCTTTTGTATTGTTTGTATAGCAAAGAATATGATATAATTACAACTTTTCTCAATTCTATGGCGGGGAAAAATTATAAACGAATTATGAAACACAATAATTAAGCATCGTGTACATTTAAATAAAATTATGTAGTTAGTTATAGTTTTAGGTCAATATTATAAAAAACAAATTGATTTTTATTTTATTTTTCTATTTATTTTAATAAAATTTTAATAACTGAAAAAAAATATAAAACCTTTTGAATTATTTTAAAAGTTCGTTTTATTTGTTATTTTTTTTCTATTATTATTATTTAAATAGGAGCAAATACTTTCACTTAATGCACAGTTTATCTTGTGACCTTGTAAATTTAAAATAAATATTGAAAGAAACTTTAGTAACAAAATATGTGCATTTAGAAAATTTGCATTATACGTCGGTATAATTATGTGTCTTAATAATGTGATCAATTGAACTAGACATTCAAATTTATTTTTATTATTAAGTTAAATTTTATTTAAATTGGATTTTTTGTAAATTAATACTTTATTTTTTATCATTTTGCTTATAAAAATTAGACTAATACAGACATTTCATTATTAGGAGACAAGTTTAAGTACAATATTAACAATCGTCATTTGTATAGACAAAAAAAAAACCTTAGTACGTACAGAATGCATTTAGTTTTCTTTTTAATTTAATTAAAATTGCTAACAAAAATATAACGAAACATATTTAGAATAGAAGAATTTTAACACTATTTGCAAGCGTTTCTATTTATGTCTTTTATTTTTAAAACAACAAAGGCACAATAATTTATATTACGGTTTATTTTAACAACAATTTCCAGTACCACCTTATATTTGTTATTTCTATGAGTTTTCTTAATTTTTCATCTGACACACCCATAATTTTATATTCTTATCAAACTAAATAGTAAACTGAGTTGTCCCTCTGTACCATTATCAATCAACGATTATGGCTACTCACTTTCCGTTGTTGGTATTTATTAATTGTTATAGTTTTGTCGTCCACCCAATTCTAAAAGGAAGCGATCCGGATGATCCATCCAATCTGCGGCAGTTAATTTAACTGTACGTTGGCGTTCAGCTTCTTTTATTTGCCACTTTTTAATATCCAATTGCACTTCACGTGATGTCTTATCTCCACAGCCCCATACCTAAAAAACGAACAATAAAATTTATGGCATACACATATAAAAGCAAAAATAAAGTAAAAAAACAAAATTAATTAACAAAAGTATAACATTCGTGTGTTTGTTATGGAAGCTTTGATGCGTGATAATTATTAATATTATTTCTATATTAACAAATATGATTTCTATTGTTTTTTATATAAAATATTGTGTGAATATATTTAAAATTAAAACTAACGAAATTTAATAGCTGTAAAAAAAATAATGAATTGCATATTTAACAATTGTTCTACTAAAATACTAAATCAAATATATTAATTTAATTATATTAAATAAATAAAATAATAAAGAAAATGTTAAAAGTAGCAGTTTTTATTCGTCTGTTTAAATTGAAATTCATTATAACCACGTAGCCTCAAATTTAATTTTATATCTTAAGACAGGAATATTATATATTCGTTGACATTGAAAAGAACTGAATGTGCCGCACCTTCTTTGTTTGTTATGTTGGAAATAGTAGTGATCCCTTATGAGAGATTATAGGAAACATATTCTAAGGACAAAATTATAAGTGATTTCTAAATTAAATCTAAAAACGTTCACAATCAAATACAAAGTACTCTTCAGAATTCATTAAAAAACACGCTAAACTCGGTATTATCAGAAAAAAATGCTTAATTTAAGTGATCTTTGGCTCTAGTGCAAATAGTAGACTGCGTAAAACTGGACTTAATTGGAGTCAAAGTAAATTATCTCCCTTGGCAAGGGCGTCATCATGACACAAACATTCATTTCAATTCTATGAGAAACATAAACATAAAAAATCGTTTGGCGTTGGTCCAATTTTCTGAATAAACAGATAAATTACAGTTGAGTATTATTATTTTGTACAGCAAAACAATATGATTCAGTTTATCAGATTTGAGTTCCATCGACACTTCTAAAGAGTCCAAAAGTTTAATTTAGTGGATGTGAGGTAAATGTAAAAATGAAAGTATGCTTTGGATAAAGTTAAGAACCAAAACATAATTGAAATAGAACTTTAAAAATACAGTGAAACAATGCAGACATTAGAAAGTTATATTTAACAAAAATTAATTTCGCGGTGTTAAATATTTAACACATATTTCTCAAAAGAAACAGGATTTTCTTTCTTGATGTGTTTTCATTATTTATAGCGACACTGTATCTGTTATAATTTTTTATATAGCTTATATGTAATTGCATGCTTGATTACTTCTATTGCATATTATATATAAATGTATAAGTACTATTATATACGTATGTATATGTGTACGTACCTCAATCGAAAGCAATACTGCTGCAATGCCTTTACAATCAACATTTTCAAAATGTTCATCAACTGCTAATATCGGTTTTCTAGGATCGGAACCAGCTCGCAAGCCTTTAGGGTATCCACGTATACTTGTGTTCAAATATAAAATATTGGGCTTCTTTTCCAAAATTGAGAATCTATAGCAAAAATATTAAATCATTTCTGAAATATTATGGTTAGTAGCTCTTAAAAATATTTACTTAGGCCATAATTGAATAACGCAACTTCCTTCACCACCTGTATATAGATGCGTTTCTTTCCATTCATTTGGCGAAGCAATTAAATACGTTTGATCGTCTTTCGTGTGTATTAAAATCAATGTTGGTCCTCGGTAGCCTAGAACGTGATGTAAAAACCGATTTGCTCCAAGACCATGTTCATTTGAATCGTATAGCAATGTCCAATGCGAAGGCATCATTGATAATTTTTCTATGAAAATTTGTGATGCCGAGGCTTTGTTAGCACTAGGTGAAGTAACCTTTTGTGGTTTCGAATACAGTGGAGGTAAAGCGCCAGCTACTAACCAGGCTTCTGATAATGGCATCAAATTTGAAGAGGCGTCTACAATATCAATCGAACTACCATTGCCATCATTTGATGATGTCGATGATTTATCAGAAGGAAATGGATTACGCTGTTCCAGAACAGGAGTTTGCAATTCAATTCCACAGGATTGGCCGTCTTGCTCAAGGCCGCGATATGCGGTAGATAAAGTATGAACACAATATTTATGTACCAATAATACTAAACGAATTAGGTTTTGTTCGAACCAGCGACAAACGTAACCAATACTAAGGGTATCATGACTAAAGAATATCGATTTCGTAACAGAGCTGAACGTGCGATTTATCTGTAATATAATAAATTTAAACATTTATTTTATTAAGAATAAATAAAGAGTAATGTGTGTTTTAAGTGTATAAAATTTTCAAACTTTAAATGTAAGGAGACTAAATTAGTGTTGCCAGGCTAGCATTAGTAAATAAGTCCCAAATGAATGAAATAAATATGTGAAAAACAACTTCAGAAGGAAAACTAATTCGTTTTTACAAACGTAAAAACCCGTTTTTTCGAACCATAGATGCAACATGTAACAGCAAGAGTTCTAAATGATTCATAATTAATTTCATTATGACACGAAAAATTATGATATTCTTGTATGAAATAAATTTTAATTAATATTTACTGGTTCGTCGATTGTCTAATCTCACAAACATTTTCCCTTCTTACACTATTAAACACCGTGAGACAAAATAATTCCACCCACATTACTATTGCAGTTGATGTAATATATTTATCATCCGACTAAGTATCCTTAACTCCGTTTAGAAGTCATTTGATGATAAAATTTTTTCAACTGCAACTGACTGCTTGGACGACCACGGCATTCGTATCTATGCTCTGTAAGAGACTCGTACTCAGTTCGACAAAGAATAACTAACACATTGAAATCGGTATCAACCACACTTATGTTTTAGTCTGAAATCAGCATATTTGTTACAACTACAATAGGCTGCAGATTATAATCAAGATAGTTAAGTCTGAACCGGATATTAACTGGTCTAACGATAGCTTATTATCTTATTAAAACAAAAATATCAAGTTATCACAAAATAAATCAAGTTATCAAAGATATGTAGAAAAAATTTATCATAGTTCGAAGTGTTATAGGAAGTTGAAGAACTTGTTGAAAGTCTAAATTATTAAGGTGTTTCTCGAAACCTCCCAAGTTTGGTCAGAGTTTCTCTCGGCTTATACTCCGACTACATTTTTAAAAGGTTTACAATCTACTGGCAAAAAATAAGTCTAGATGAATAAATGACCTTGGCAGCTGCTTAATTAAAAAATGCTATACATTACAAAGGCAATAGGTATAATAACAATGAGATACTATTGCTATAATCAATCTGTTTGCTTACCGATGGACAAAGTACAGAATTGCCTGAATGTTGCATTGCAATAGTATAACATATGTGCAATAGGCGTGTAACACCCTCCTTGTCAATAAAATCAGGATTATCTTGTTGGGCGTACATTTTAATATAACATTCCAAAGCTTTAGCATCATCCATTATACCCAAGAAACGTTCACACTGTTGACGAAACGCTACCGCACCCAAGTGAGCAGTTGTTGCTCGTGATGTTGTATGCATTAATTTGAATAGGCGTTTACCCAAATCAGTGTAGCGCGGAAAAACTTGAGACTAGAATAGAAAGTTAACAATTTAAATGTCAAATCAAATTGAATTAACAGATACACAAACATTACTGAGAGGTCATTAAAGTCAATTAGATCAATAATCATCTTTAAATGTACGGTCATATATCAACTTACCACAAACACCTCTTCTACTATGCCATTAACGCCGCATTTAGCTGAAGATTTCTCTTTAAGAATCTCCGATAATTTTTCAATTGGCACCAACTGGGTAAAATATTTCTCAGTGACGTCTGAGCCCGAAGCTGAACGACTTATAGTGTTTTCAGCCTTTAGCATAGCTGCAGAAGAAGCACTGGCTATAGCGTTAGAATGTCCACCATTTGTATGATGATTGCCTTTGTTACTTTTGGCTTTCCCGTCTGGTACTTCACTTCCTCCGTCACTTACACCATCGGACTTTGATGTTGAATTGCCCATATTAACAGAAAAAATCAAATACCAGGCTAGATTCTGTTTAGTTCAATAATTTTTTTCTCCAAAAAATTTCTATTGTTTGTTTTCTTTTTGTCGGTTTGTCGTCAGATCCGCACGTGAATATAAACAATCAAATGGGTTGTCCAAACAAATTGATCACTTTGTTTTACTCGAAACAAAATGCGCAATATATAAAATTGCAATTGCAGAAGGTGCAAAATGAAAAAAAAAACTGTTGAGAAAAATATGAGAGATACTTTGTCGTCCAGTCACACAAAAATGTAAAAGTCAATTTGCTTCTTATCTCTACAAATTCGTAACAGTGTCGTTGAGTGTTGATTGCCTGAAGTAAAAATTAAAAACTAAAATAAAACAGCCAACAATGCGAGTAATCGGTAATTGTTCTTTGTTTAGGTTTTTAAAGGCCTCGACACATAGAATGCGTAATCCGTAATGCGTAAATGTTTTCAACAGACAGTTAAATTGAAATTCATGCTTTCTTACGAGTTTTGTTACATTTAATGTGTCTGAATGTTGAACAAATTTTAACTTTTTACGCCTGTAAAATATAAGCTGTTTTCTTTTATTGTGTTTTTAATTGTTTTTTTGTGAAAAATAAACAAAAACGAAAAGTTTAAGACTGTGAAAAGCTTTATAATGCAAAATTATAATTAAAAGAATATCCAGAGGGTAGTCAAACTCCATTTAAAACGCTTAAATGATCAAATTTTTCCTTTTAATATTAAAAGCCTGCAAAAGAAACAGTTGATCTGTCGAAGTACTCATTCTGGCATACACATGCGTTTGGTGCGTTGTTGTCAGTTGGGAAAATGTACATTTTACGTATTAGGCATTCTATGTGTCTCGAAATAAATAATTACTCGTTAACTAATTTCGTTATTCGTTTTCTAGAGTTGTTAAGGGATTAAAGATATTAAATAATTTTTAAAAAGGATGTTTGATTACTGTACAACTTGTTAAAGTACAAAGTGAAATAGGCTTTGTCGCCATGACAGTGAACGTTTTTAAACATGCCTATCCTGTCAGACCATTAGCCGTTCACGATGAGTACAGACGATATTGGATTTAGGGTTGTGGACAGAGTTGCTCCAACTAGCGAAACAGATGCTAATATACATTAGAGCTAGTTATAGGTTTTCTACATAGCTTACAAGCCCTCTGACATGTGTGCCATCGTCTTACTTTTAAGCACTTAAGGGTCACACCAGGACGAGATATCATAAATGCTACAATTAATTTGTTGACTTTTAACACATTCAGCAGACACCGCTTTATTAAATTGTCCGGTCAAATCAGAAATGAAAACTAATAAATAAAACTTACTAATACTAAAACTGACTACAAAAAATCTATAAAAAATACTAAACCAATTTAAATTTTTTATTTTGAAATAATAAGGTAACCTTGTGACTGAAACTATAAAACAAACGCTAATATTATTGAAAAACTGTCAATTAAAAATGGCGTTTTTTGCTCATATTCCATCTCTAAAGTATCGATGATTTAAAATTATTTCCCCCGCAAACAATAAAGTTTTGAAAATTAGTGTTAAAAAGCACAAAATACATTAAAAAGATGAATAAGAGTGATACCACAAAACCAAAGACTATTTCGAAAAAAGGATCTACGTGTACAGAGTTTTGTAAATGTAAACATGGAAATACTTGGGCAAGCTCCTTAGACTCAAAACAGAAATTATCGAAGCCAGTAATTAATTCATCTAATCGACACTTGCATTGTATGGAACAATTAAGTAAATTGAAACTTAATGCAGTTCCCGATAACGAGATTCCATCAGTAGCGTCTTCTTCAAAGGTATATAGTGCAAATATATATTTCTTTAAATTTTTTTTCATACATTTTCCTATTTTAGGTTACACAAAAACTTAATTTTGGTACTTCTCACAAAGTGTTTAAAAATCTAACTCCGATAAATGTAAATGATTCGCTCTTGTTGCCAAAAGAGAAGGTACCCATTTCGAAAAAATATGTTCGTAGCAAGGAGAAAATCCCGGAACCAGATTTACGTGATTTTATTGAGCCAGTTGAACCACTCGACTACTTTATACCTGAACCAGAGATAAAGTTGGATTTCCCTGCATACGAATTTGACGTTTTGTCATATGTTCATAGATTTGTGGATAACTAATACCTTTTATGTTTTAAAACGAATAAAATGAAAATGTTACTTAATATTTTAAAAATGTTTGAATTTTAATAATAAAGTTAACAAGCAGGAAAGATGAGTTCGTTTCTGGCATTCGTCAGAGAATATTGGGTGTAAGATATTTACATAAACTGCAGTCTTGCAAACTGTAATTCATTACTCATAAGCGTAATTTTTATGACAATTTCAAAAATTATCGTTCCAAGCGCGGTACATCGTTGCAGTAAAAATACCGAAACACGATGTACACACAAAAATGCTATGCACATTTTCTGTAAGGCATACTTTTCCTTCGTTAGTATTTATTATTAAAACAAACATTGTACTACAAAATCTTATCCTTGCATTCATTCAATCGAAAATAAAATAAATGGATTTGTTCCCCATAAAGACCGAAGGAATACAACTTATTTATGTTCTATTACTGCTTTTTACCAAAATTACTGAGTTTGAATTACTTACTCCGTTTTATTATCCGTTAATGAATGAAGCTGCTATTTTATCGACATACATCTAGAAGCAAATACGGTGAGAATTTTTCAAAACACCTCTTCCTTAAATAACGTTAAAGTATGATAGGAAACCACAAATCGATATAAAACCTTTTGAAAATGTGTTTTCGTTCTTATTTAAGAGTTGAATTTCAAATACTTATGCGAAATAAGTTGCAAATATTTCAATAATTAGATAATATATTTTTAGCCGGGTTTGAACTTCTTGATGAACACGAAAAGCAAAATAGTTGTGTCAATACGTTATTTCATAGGAATATTAAGGTAATTTGGGTTAAAGTGACTATATCGCATATCGATCTCATTAAAATTGAAATGTTAATAGAATATTAACTACATTTCACAATATATTTTCTATATTAAAGAAAACTTTCTAATTATTTGTAACTTAACATAAAATTTGTTGTGAATTAATAAAAATAACCATAATAACACAAGCTCCTATTAAAAAATGCACAGTTTTTCTTTTGTTTTTCGTGTGGCTTGTTCACGCGTAAGAGATTTTTCTTCACGTTGCAAAGCATTTAATTCTCCGTTTTTTACGTGAAGTTTTTGTTTTAAATGATCATGAATTTTCGAACCATTTGCATTACGCTTTAACGATCTTTCCACATCAGCAATTTCACGTTCTTTACGACGAATGTCATCTGCTATACGTACACTTTCTACATTGAGTGATTTTGAGGAATGACTTTGTAATGATGACGTGCTTTTCGGGGTTTTATTGCTTTTGGGTGTAGCTAAAATTGTATCATTAATAAACGAGAAGACATCAGAGTTTACTTTTTGCGACTCTCTTTCGTAGGCTTTGGCGTTCAGGATTTCTTGTTTCTTTTGATCTTTTCGCAATTTTTTCTCTACGCTAAATAAATCTTTATCACCATTTGCTGCTTCACGTAATTCCATGCAGTGATCCAATGAACGGCCAGGAGGTAGAATTTGTGCTGTTACAGGTGTAATTATTCCACGACCACCAGAGCCTAAACCGGTGCCGTAGACATAACCCATTTTTTCCATTAACTTTGAACCGATGCCCTGCAAACATAAAAAACATTTTTTTTTAATTTTACAAATAAAAAATTGATTGTATTACTCTGGTATGTTTTTCCCAACTGCCTAGGGGTTGCGTTAATTGATAAGTGAATAAGTTTTGTAAGGTATTTTGGGTATTCAAATAACCAGCTGCATTGCATTCATCAGATTCACTATCCGAATCGCTTGAAGTACCGCTGGATAAATCTTCATCTGTCAAATTTGGTATGTATAATTATTAAATTTAATAAATAGTAACAGTAGTAAAGTAACTTTGTTCCGATTTAAAAATACTTTTCACCACAACGTTTTTGAAGTTTAATATTTTACACTTTATTCTTCAGAACTACAGACCTTCCTGTAAATTATACCGTAGTGCACTAGGATGGTAATTTTGCAAGAGAAATTTCTACATTCGACCTTATATTAGAAATATCTGGGTTGGGTATACTAAAAATCCACTTTTTATTGAACCTGGGATGAAACAAGTAAACATCTTTTCCACATTTAAGCAGTTGCTAGAAAACAAATTAATCTTAAAAATTTGTTCGAATAATTTTGCAAATTTAACATATCATTCAATAATGTCAACGATAATAACAAAATTCCCTTAATCTTTCAAAAACACTGGAAGCTCGTCGTACAATTAAAATTTTAAATTAAATCCTCTTAACCATTATAAGCTTTATAAAACAATAAGCTAGTTTTTTCTACGTAATAAAAAATTAGTGGTTCTGGTATGATAGAGCCATCATATATAACGGGAAGAATATTTTAAAACGGTTTCGTATAAATTTGTCATCGTATTAGGGAAATTGTTGTAATAAGAAAAGTAACTAGTATTTGGTGCCAAGGACTACTATTATACGAATTAATAAAAAAGATATTACAGATATTGGCAATATCTTCAAAATTAAAAGTCCTTTATCCTCCTTTGTGTCGCGATTGTCCAAACGAACTCGTACAAATCTTTATCATAAAATTGCACATAGACTCTACCCTCGATGCCCATATGATTGTCATTTAAGTTAAAATAGCTAAAACAACGAGTTTCTGGCTAAACAAAAAAGTCGGTACAGGTATGAATCCTTAAAATCGCTGCTGCACCACTTCTCCATGGAAAAGGGCAATTGGCGTCATCAAAAACGAATTGCTTCAAAGTAATAGTACACATGCGTAAACCATTTCTCGAGGGTCGGATTTGTGAACGAATTTCTTAATTAACATCCACCATTGCCTTCATCGCTAATGTGCGATTTCATCCTCTATAGCCACAAATAATACATTGCTGATATGGCTATAGCCCCCATAGTATGTTTATGGGTCGCAGAAACATTGTTTCCTCACTATCATTTTTCCGATTTTTTTGTCAATTCATTAGCAGTTGGAGTTGTCATTCTCGTTCTTCTGTGCTTGCCAATATTCGTTTATTCTCTCATGAATTTTTGCATTCCATCTTCATAAACTTCGGTTTTCGTTAATGGTGGTTCATTTTGTACCGTCGTTCTCGATCTCTCCTTTTACTTGTGTTAAAGCTATATAACTCGATAAGAGTTGTCCTTTTGAGTGTCCGTAAACTCCTCGCGAGCATTTTCATCTGTGCGTTGAACAAAGAGCCTGCCTCCACAGTCAATAGCTGGAAGAATTTAAAACATATGATTTGTTTATTATTACATCAACTTTTCTATACCTGATGCTCATATTCCTCCATGTTTTAAGAAGACTTTATTCGGAGAAAAATAAAATTTTAATTTAAAGAACTGAACAAAAAGATTTTGTTAAAAGAAAATGTAAAAAAACAAATTTCATGCAGTTCAGCACTGAACAGACCAATGATTTAGATAGGATTGCCACATCGCTTATTATAAAATTCCTGCTGATATTACCACGTTTTTAGTTACATATTTTCCGTTGGGAAATTTTGAATACAAATTTAGTTAATTCGTTAGTTATATCTTTTTGGAGGTAATATCTATCTTGGGAATATATAATTCTTTTATTTAATTTTATACAACAATTAGAATTTGACATTTTATTAGAAATACGAATTACTATCACAAGTTTGTTAATATGATAATAGAATAATCTTAAAGTCAGAGACAGATGGAGTTTAAACTGAAAGACCTTAGATAGATAAATAAAACTCCACTCCTTATATGAATTTACATTTACACTGTCCTACAAAGCATTAGAAACTTTTTCAAAAAATCACTCATGTGTTCTAGTATGCACTGTTGTGAACATTTTGTATTTTAAAAATATTAAAAAACTATATAAAAAATAAATTAAAAAAAAAAAATATTAAACTATTCACTTTTTCTGTGTTGCCAAAACAAAGGAAACTTTTTATGACTCCACACGCAAGGGGACAACGAAAATATCTAGATAAAAAATTAATAAAAGTTCATTATGATTTCTTTGCATATTCATTGTTTAAAAAATTTTTTAGAAATGGCTAAAGAAAAGTGAAGCTTTAACAGTTATAATGAAAAACGATTAAAAATTGGAGTAAGAAACTATTAATAATTAGAATAATAAACGGTTTTAATGTGTATTTTAAGCAAAAATAATTTGTGATAAATATAGACTTGCCAAAACAGCAGTTTTAAAAATGATTAAAAAATTTTGTTAGTCAGGAATATATCGAAAAACTACTTTCCTTACCTATTCCCTTTTATATAGTTCGCAGTGAGTAATTTTCTGATAATATGACAAAGGACATAACAACCTTATCACTCACTGTCCCTACCATGTTCTAGTTTACGCCTTTCACAAACATTCGATGTTGTCTGTTTCTCGGTAAATGAAATGGTAAGTAAACCACTTTTCATCGCCAGTCACATCCGTTCCAGATTTTTTTCACAGATCCTGGAATTTGTCTAATGAAGTTTATAGGCGAAGGTATGTGGTAACCTTTTATCAATTACAAAATCTTATCTCTAGTCGTGGTTATCGCAAAGACGAACCTAAGTTACCCATAATTGGCTGTTACAGTATCAGAACTACAAACTTTATACAACTTCCCAGGAGATTTGTTTGCTTTTTAGATTTTGTTTAGCCGTTAGAGTACGGAACTCGATTTTTGACATAAAGTACGGAGTGGGGTCACTAAGGTCCCCCAAAGTAAAATGCGATTTTTTGTTTATATGTTAGCTTAAAAAAACTAAAAATATTACATATTTTGGATGTACTATTATTTTATTAGTTTTCAGTTTTTATTTTTAATTATAACATCAAAACGTATTAATTTCAAAATATTTAACGTCTCCGTACTTAAAACTGTAAAATATTGCCTATTTTCTCTTCTTAAAGTCTCCGCAGATCTTTTTTAGATTTATACAAGATGACTTGATCAATGAAACATTTTGGAGTAATTATGTGGACACAAAATTTACAAAAATGTTTCTTTCTTCATCACAAACATTTAATAATAAAAATAGTGTTAAAAATATTTCAAATATTATTTTAGAAAGCCCAACAGTGTTTTTTTAACTACTGTTGCAAACTAATAAGGATAAACAATTTGGGGTCATAAAATATTCAAAACTTTACCCTTAAATTATAGAATATATATTAATTCCCATCTCCTATATATTAAACCTAATAGTTTTTTTTTGATCGAAAGAATTGAATATAATTTTAATTAGTATTTAAATTCAATATTAAAAAGCGTCGTCAATATATCCGCCACCAACTCTGCTTCAGCCTAATATATCAGACTTTTTAACGTCGAAGTCTAATAATCTCCTCGAAGTGCTACTTTTCTATATCTTCTGCTGCTACATTAAAAGTTTCAAACAACCGCGATTTTAGTTATTACATCTTTGGACTTTGTATAAATTAATCGATTCAGATACATTTTTCTTTAAAATGTCCTTGTCAGCTCAGGTTTCTATTGGAAATTACATTTTGCTAGAATGAAGCATTTGAAAAAAGATAAAGGGAACACTGCATTTGTTTCGTTTCCTTTTTATTTTAACATAATTATTATTATAATAAATACTGCATTAATTAACAGTAGTTCGGATTTAATCTATTTCAGACTAGATAATGATGATTGTTTCCAATCTCCAATGGCGTTCCAAATTTTGAATTTGAATAGTATTAACATTCCGTACTGTGGTTATATAGCTTAAGTCCCGCGTTATTGGTAATGAGCTTGAAAAAGATAAAGTAGTATTGCTAGGAACCTTTATTTTGTCGATTTTAAAATGCAGTCCGACATCGACTTCTATCTTATGTATTAGATCTAATTTAGGAGAAGATTATAAGCGAGCGACCAAACATTAGCGACCTTGTCTAGATTTTTGATTTTGTGTGTAATGTGTGGTACTTGATGCATAACTGAATTCGAATGTTATCTGAATAACGGCGATGAGACTACTGTTGTATTGCTTATATCATTTGTTGTTATGTTTTTATCGGGTCTTTTAGTCTAACAGTATCAAATTGCACGATCTCAGTGGACAGTTCAGAACAACTCCACGAGAGATGATCTCTTGACTTATCAACTGTCAAAGTTTTGAAAGTCCCTGTTGCAAGACGCGATATAAATGGTTTTCTCATTCATACTGTTTAATCTGCAAATTCAAATAGAACTTTCTTCAACTGAAAGCTAATGAAATTCGTAATTTTATAGATTTAAGTTCTCAGAGCAGTAACGATGTGTTGTGTTAAGTCTTTTTATTTATTTCGAATAAGTAACATAATACATAATTGGCCACTACAATCCTTCAGTCAGGATTACGGCCTAGCGTCTCACACCACTTATGTTGTGTATATTAATTTTATACATGAGTGGCGGGATCTACAGTTTAAAGTCGATTCCGAACGACAGATTTTTGAGAAACTTTTCATGGCAATTTTATTTACTCTCAGAGTTTTTGCCAGAAATCTGCTGAAAGGAAGCCGCCGATAAACTATTTTTTTTTTCGGTTTTGATGTCTGACCAGGGATTCGAACCCTGGCCTTTCGTCTAATAAGCCAACACACTACCTACTAGACTACGGCGACTTCGCCTATGTACTGTAAGATATCTTGGACAATAGTAGTGTTATGTTGGACCAATTGTAAACCATCAGACAAGGCAGATCTATCATCAGCAAAATTTCCTGGAATCCATTTAGCAAATTTGTACCAATCTCTACTAGGTACTACACGCTGTATCCAAACGCTTTTATCGTACCTCGCCACGTATTGAATTTAGTAGGTTAAGGTAATGTACTGTGGTTTGAGGCAAGACTTTAAAGTTAATGCTGATTTATAATTAAATTCTTCGCACCTAAGATGTGTCAAGCTCTCTCTTAGATTACGCTGTCAATTAAAATACAAAAAATCCACTGTTATGATGTTTAGTTTCATTTAATTTAAAAGAGTTACAAAGGGAAAGTAAAGCGCACCGGGTTTTCTCTATATTTATAAGAGAAAAAAAAAACGTAGCAGAATTAATATTTAATGTATATATGTGTATATATGTTTGTATTGCTCGCCGATGGCCTTTTTTAATACTATTTTAATGCCTTTAGTTTTTTTCCCGACTATTTGACTGGTTGGCAACACACCTAGTTAAAGGCCAATCCTTAAACTGCCAACAAAACAAACACACGTACTCACTTACACCTACACACGAACAATATGGAGTCCTTTTAGATTAAATGGAGAAAATATGTCTTTTCAAGCCTCTTTCAATACGTATATGTGAAGGTGCGCATATGAGCTTAGGTGTTTACGTATGTATGTAGGTGTGTATGAGAGACAGATATTAAATTTGTATACAAACACACAAAAAACCAACAGTTAATGGGTTTGGAGGAGTATGGGTAAGGTTGATCTGGTCATCACTTTAAAATACTGTTTTTCCTTTACATTCTTCTCCCCCCTAACAAACACTCGTATACATCAACAAATACGCTCACTTATACACACGCATATGAAATTTATTATAGATTATTTAGATATTTATTCGTTTTGTTTTTTTTGTTCTGTTTATCAACATCATTTAGATTTGTTGTTGTACTTGCTATTGTTTTTGTTTAAATGTTGTTAATTTGTATGAAAAGGGAGAGTTCATTTCACATGACAACATCAAACAATACCAATGAAAAGAACACTAACTATTACAACAAAAACATCAGTTTATAATATTTCTTTAGTACTATTCTCTTCTTATTTTATATATTTTTTTTGTTTAACACTGTTGTTTTTTGCATTTGTTTTTTTTTTGCTGTTGTTGGTTTTGTTTTGCAAAACGGGGTTTGGCCGTCCAGTCGTGTTGGCTACGTTTACTTTCTTTCATACATTTTCCGTATAATTCCATTTAAAAATACAATTCAGAACACACACAAAAAAAAATGAAAAAGAGAAAAAAGAGAAAAAAGAAACAGTTAAAAAGTTTCATTAAATGTATTATAAAGTGAATATTTACGATACTGGGCCATCTATACATTTGAAACCTTTTTTGCGATTACTTTCCATACCAACAAACCTTAATAAACTTATTTTCCTACTCCATTCAGACTAATGCAAACGATATAGAATTGAGTTGTTGATCGGTATCAGGAATAAGAGATCGTTTGACCAGATCATTTGATCAATTTCTTTCCAATCCCGTCAAACATACAATAAT
This sequence comes from Sarcophaga bullata, assembly GCA_005959815.1. NCBI lineage: Eukaryota > Metazoa > Arthropoda > Insecta > Diptera > Sarcophagidae > Sarcophaga > Sarcophaga bullata. The sequence goes on along the minus strand of QOCX01001833.1, from coordinate 11,173 downwards.
ACCTTTGTTGGTATCAAACCTTGCTCTGAGATCGTCAACAAACCTACACCTTTCTTTTTTCAACGACTTTTTTCGCACACTACTTGAATCACTTTTTATAATTATTAATTTGAAAATTTTCAGGTCGAAAATTGTTTATATCTTACTGCCTCTATAAACTTCTGAAATATTTTCAGCAGCCAGTCATAATGATGGAAGAAATAACCTTCAGGATGATTAAAATCCCTTTAAATCTGGATGATCAGAAAACGATGTCGTAATACCCACATCGAGTTACCTATATACATTAATTTTAGCATGATAACTCAATAAGATATCAAAATTCCAGAACACATTATTGTCAAACGATTGATGGAGTCTGTAATCGGCGAATTGAGCTTAAGGATGTGTTCAACAAGTTCAATTTATTATAAATATCGTAAAATTAAGAGCATCTCACATATGACTAGTGCTTCTAAAGAACGAGTCTGTACTGCATTATGCTATCTAATGGCAACTAAACTACGAACGATTGTGTTCCACGGAATAAACGAGGCAGACGAGTACTACGTAATATATGCGAATTTTGGCAACAAGTCCTTTTGTTTTCCACGAGCTTTTTTTTGTTGAAGTATTAATTAAACATAACCTGACTGTTATAAGATTATTTGTGAGTTCCTAAAATGCATTAGACGATCATTTTTATTTTTCCCGTTGAGGAATGGATAATGAAAACAATGTTTTTATCGAATATACGATAACTTTACAACTATTCATTAATCCCACAAATAAGTATGCAATTTGGATTACAAACGTACAAACAGACTTTGTTTTATGCTTCAAGTCAATTTTTGGGCTGGTACTTATACTTTTAAATTTAATTTGGATGATGTAGTTGTTGATAGCGTCATTATAGATAATTTCATGTAGTGTTCCACAGTGCAATTAGATAGTGAGACAATTCACTTTCGTTTTGGTCTGGATATTAAAAAAAATATTTTGCAAATGTGAATTTAAGTTTCGCACCAAATTATCTGATATGTGTGTATACAATTTTTTATGTATGTGAATTGCAGTGGATATTAACTAGTAATGAATAGTGAAATTGATGATCAGAAAGGTTTTGTTGGGAGTTAGCAAAGAAACATGTCATATGAGTTGATTCCCTACGAGAAAAACTATAAAGCTCTGGAGAGTCATTCATCATTCGCTTTGTTATACAATCTGGCAAATGTTTCTGGCTATTATGAATAAATCTGGTATAGAAAAATTCATATCAACATCAGCTTGTTAATATCGTGATTGCTGAAAAAAAATTTAATAAAACGAAACATTTTATCTATTCCTGAACTTAATCGAACGATAATGAAATTTTTTTAATTGCTCATACTTATGGTCTATTGCGAAAACAAGGGATCAAGTGTTGTTAAGCACACCAATGTATTTATTACTATATACATACATGTTTGCCCAAATGTATGTGTTTTGTATAATAATATCGTTAATTTTTTATGAGTAGTCCGTATAAATGGGAATGAATGGATACATTTCTACCAACCATCGGATTCATTTAGCAAATTTAACATTTATGATCTATTTATTACCCGATTACAAACCCATTTGTTTACATGCATATAAATACACGTGTGTATATGAGTATGTACGTAAATATCAACTTGTTTTTCTATGTCATGAAATAAACGTGTATGCAATCATTGAAAGATAAATTACTTGCTACTCTCTGAGTGGATTATCCCTATGGACATTCGTTTTATCGATCATTTTGTGTTTATTATACGAAATAATGACGATTATTTCTAAAGAAATTTCTTTTATACTTTCAATATTTAAAGCAGTAAAATGATAAGTTTTAAGTTTTCTAATAACAATATAAAATTATTGATTGATTTTGTTAAAAATTTTCTAAATGCATAGATTACGGTCAGTCCGTCCTCGTAGGTCCTTTAATTTTAACAGTGTTGTCTTCTGTCTAACTTCTTCACTTAGATTTAAGTGTATAGAATCTGTGATAAGTTTCAGGGAGATAGATACAACATCTTTAGTAGAAATTGCCACTGGATCTTTTTAGTTTGTTTCCCCGGATAAGTTTGTGGACCGTTCGATTTTATTCAATTTATAATACTGTGCCCACTTGTCACATCTTCGACCATTTTGCAAGCACTACTGTTCCTTTACAGATTTGTACAAATTGTTGCGGACATTAAATTTGTTTATGGGATGAATGATTATTTCTTCCAGAGATAAAACTGCATAGTCGGCTATGTGTATCTGAATCCATACAAGAAAAGACGTGAATTAATGCTCAACATACCGATCTATCTTGTCAGAATTCTGTATTCAACGTATAGCTAACTAACATTCCGTTTCACCATTAAGATTATAAAGGAAAAATCTTTGCAAATCATTGCATTTCATTATTAAAATTCGTATTTTATAAAAAATTTATTTCTTTTCAACAATTACATTCAGTGATGGAGCTCAGTAGGACAAAAACAGAATTATAAAATTCTCTGCGAAGTATATTTACTTAAAGTACCAGAATGATGAAAATTACAATGCTTATATCAATGGAGCAATCTAACCGTGTGATGATATTGTCTCTACAAGTGATAAATTAATTACAATAACTTTTATTTGTTTGCTTTATTGAAATATTATTTTTTTATTTAATACTTTTGACAATAATTTTATTCACGTATATTTATTTTGCTTATATATATATTATATAATGTTCTACATATACGTACTTATGTTCACTAGTGGCATCAATATTTCCATTGCAGTACTTGTTCAAAAATAAAACTTAACATTTTTGGGTTCTATTTACTGAAAAAAGTTTATTGAAAAAATATTTTTGTTTGAAAATAAAATGTTTCAAATTTAAGATGACTAAATATTTTTTTTTAATTTTTCATACACACTTAAAATATAATTATATGTTGCCTGGACTGATGGATCAAAATTTTGCCGTTTTGGCAAACATTGATACAATGAATGTGTCAGTATGCAGTAAAATTATGCACTTAGACACTTAATGCTTTACGCATACTAATGCGTTGCTTGGAAGAAAATAATACAGATGTTTTTAAAATGGCGATCCAGTACCACAGACTTCAATTCTCTATTAAGAATAGTCGCTGTTGGCATAAAGTAATAAGTAACACTGCAAGCTGTGAAAGGTTAAAGACTGCTATTCTTATTGAAATATATTTATGCAGATAGGTTTATCAAAGCAGCTAAGTGTTCCTTTTTTATTGTTGTATTTTTTCCGAATTGTCAAGTCTATATTGTTTTATGTTTACTTTTTGTTCATTTCATATATGATCTTGATATTTTAAGATATTTAACATAAACAAATATTTAAATATAGAATTTAATGATGCTAGGGAAAAATATTTAAATTGGATTTACATTGTTATCAAAATTAATGATCGAATTTTGTTGGAAAATACGATGTATAACTCTGTTGAAAAGTATACTGAAGAGAGTCAACTTTCATTCTTCAAGTTTCACACTTGTTGTGTGAACATTTTTAATGTCGTGAATAGAAAATTTGAAATAATGTATCATACTGATCGTCAATGATCAATTATATTCCATTAAATAATTTTTTTTAAAGTGCATTGATTTTGGATAACAATTAATCCTTGTAACTTTATTTTCTCTATTTGCACAAAATATTATTATTTTATAAGGACTACCTGCATAGTGCCTACATAGAATATTCTTTACTTCTGAGAGTAAATTTAAACCTACATGAGTAGATAAAAAGTAATAGCTTTGGCGTAAGTCAATTACTTAGTTATGTTCTAACAATTCTCAGGCTATTTCCAAGCCCAATGGGGTATGCCCAAATATTTGGGTATTTTAAAACAAAATGTGAAGAAAATTGGCGATTGAATCAGAGCAACGATTTTAAGCACGTTTGCGAATTTCTAGCTTGTTTAATAATTGCTCAAAACTATTATAAATCACCGAACCCTGATATCAACATTACTGAGCATATTTGGGAAAATCACTCATGAAGCTTCTGTAAATCCAGTATTGAGCGCAGTGGAGCAGTTGAAACAATTTAATAGGCGAGAATGGATAACTTAAACCCTATTAATTTTAACAACATCGTTTAGTTTTTGGCAGGCAGTAATAAGAAAGCAAAAGGTTTTTGGTTCCAAGTGTTAAAACAATGCCTTTATTTGACTGTCCAATTATGCGTTGACTTTGAAAATTCGTCCATTAATAGTTTTGTTTACTTTAAAATTTTTTGTTTTGTTTATTTTTTAAAAAAAATATTTTCAAGTATAAAATGCTAAGTAGTATACATTGTTTTAAAAGTTTTTCTAATTATCTATAATCCGCATCAACATCTTTTTCGAAATATTCCAATAGAAGTAGAAAAATCGGAATTTGAATAATCTCATAACCTAAGTGGTGCCAATTATTATTTTTGAGCCACTGTATTGTGGCACGTATCACGAGTATGATAGACGCAATTAATTCATCTTAGTTGTGGGCTATGGAGAGCTTTCTGATTTAACGGACTTAGACTCCAGTGGTCCATACTCGACAGATTCGTGAAATCATCTGCATGCTTCTTTCCTCCTACGACATAGCGCTGAATAAGTAAGTAACATTTTTTTCTCTTTTCATATTTGCATCTGCTGGCTGAATTTATTGACTTTTGAGTTTGAGCCCCGATTTAAGAGAATTAAGTAGAAAAGTTCATTGGCTGGTTTAACATCTTGGGCAAAATCAATGTGCTCTCCTGTGTTCAAATGATGGTATGTTTATACTTTGCATTTTTGAATGTCTTATTTTAGAAAACAATAGTGACCTGGAAGATGCTTTGGCACCCAAAACTATTGTGCTTTTTTTTTTCTATGGTCCGATACTCCCATCTGGAAAACTCTGCTCTGCAATGGGTGAGTTCAAATTGACGATTCCGAAAAAATACCTTCACTAATAGCTCCAGTCGGCTTTAGTCTTACGTAACACACACATAAATTAATGTCTTAGTTATCGTTTGTACCGCTTTACTACTAATCGATCGATATCAATTCGACAATATACTGTATGAACAGTCCAATTATATAGTGTTTTGATTGCGGTGTAATACAGCAGCAGCAACATCTAACTACTTATAGCATACAGTGTTATGGTTACAAACAGGTTTTTGAACACGATTTACCTACTAGGTAGTCCTGATTCTGCTTACGTAACGATATTAATTACTTTATTTGCTGTTTTGGACTGTCAATTGTCCATCAAAATTACCAAAACAGGATCTAAGAAACTACAATATCGCTTGACTGTCATCAGTTACAGTATTAGGATCAAAAACACTGTTTCAAGATTCAGTTTTTTGACTCGCATATTTACTTTTATCGGAGAAATACTGTAGAATATGGCGTTCAAATAAATTTAAGAGATAATTAATTAATCTTTATTAATATTGCGATTAAAATAAGTTGGAAGTTACATAGTGCGATACAAGTTTATTTATACGCCCTTTTGCATATAGAAAGATATTTCTTTTTACTACCATTTATATCGATCGTATGAAGTAAATGACAATTGGATACTGTTTATAAGAAGTGTCTACCTGATTGACCACTTGTGAATGGTGAAACGGTTGGACAACAGTAAATGAAACAATTATTTATTGCAAATATCAATTAGAATTTAAGCAGTTTAAATGAACAATCTGTTCAATGAAATGTACTTTAATGGTGAAATGTATTTTATTGGTGTTATATTTTAAACTATGTACATACCATATGTGTGTGTTGGTGGTTTGAAATATATTCCCTTAAATGTTTAGGTAAAAAAATTTAATTTAATTAATTCAATAGTTGACACTACAGTACAGAAAACAGTGGAGATCAGTTTTAATGGATATCATATTTAAATCAATTTTAAATTAACACTAATTTAATAGGAGAGCACATTAAATCTTATACAAAAAAGAACCCCTCTATTTACGTACATATATAAAAATGTTTATTTTTCATATACTATTGAACTGACATCCAATCTATCGTTATATAAGATATACATGCGTATAATATATTAATTTCCTAATTTTAGAGCCTTCTTGCGGTTTTTTTAATGTTTCCCTACAGTATATGGATGTAGAAAAGGACATTATTTGCGCATGACGTAGTCACGTCCTCGTACGCGTTAAAGTGGATAAGGACCATCATCATAATGATTGGTATCCTTAAGTATAACACACACCTCTATATGTAAAGCGGTATAACGGGAAAAAGGCGAATAAGTGTCATTATTAAACAACAAAATAATTTAAGGTTTGGCGCCTTACATAGTTACATTACACGGGGTTGAAATGGATTTATTTGGTATTCCCGGGGGAAACTCGATAATATTTTTTTTGTCTATTTTCGTTTTGTTGTTTTTGTTGGTAGCGTAACTTTATTCTACTTTTATAGAATAACGAAAGAAAGTCAATTAGTCGATGTCAGTTAAGAAGGTGCGGACCATTTCTACAACAATAATGCCATATGGCCAAAAGTTACATTAAATTTCGGTGAGAATAGTAATTGTATGGAGTAAATGTTTACTAAAAATCTATTGAAAGCATGCGCCAAAGCAGCATAATATCAGTAATAACAACAACAACAACAACAACAACAACATCAACATCAGAATTATGACAGCATGTAGCAACTGTCGATACTTACTGGTTCAGCTAAAGGCAGCGTCATACGGCTGTTAGTCTCTCTCTCTAAAAAGAAGCATTTCAATAAACAAATTTCTAATACCGCGAATTTACGTGAAAATAAAACACAAAACTTTGGTGGCATAATAGTTCTAATGGGACTATACACAGCGGTATTGTGTTTGTATTCGCATTATTGTGGGTGGGTCATCCACTAAACTATTCACTAAATTTAATTTCCATCAAAAAAAAAAAAATAAAAAAAATTAAATAAAAAAATGTGCATTTAAAAGATGCGCAAGTTCCACTTACAAATGAAACCCTCCATTAGCGTTTCAAGTTAACAACAGAAACTTTCGCAGTTTGGAAACATCAGTGTTTTTGAAAGCGTCGAAGAGAAAGGTTCCTTTAAAATTAAATGAAAAAAAAAATTATTAATTAAACACATTTAAAAGGTTTTATTTTACCTGCCTTTGAAAGGATTATTTATTTTAAATATAAAAAAAATTAAAAATGTTAAAAAATAGAATATCAAAACGATTTATTTCATTCGCACCTGTATCTTGCTGAACCGTATTTTAACGATGGTTTGAGCAAAATTTCAGGTGTGTGAGAAATTTATCTAGAGATCTACAATTGCATAAAATCGTGTATTTTGTTTTGACATAGAAATACGATCACATAAAATGGATAATTAATTAATTATTGGAAACCTAATTAAAAATTAAACTAAATAAACAAAAAAAAAACAATTATAATAATAATCGATCAACCTTGACAATGGATCAACTTAAACCTACTGTGGGCGCAAATATATTCCGTGAACGCATTCTGGGTCGAAAAAATATAGAATTTTTTATTTACAACCAACATCTCCTGCGCGGTATTGTGTTTAAACTAGGAAAATAGGTTATGGGCAGAAGGAAAGCTGAAAGTAATACTGACCCACTGACCAATCTGCGAGAAAGATGAGTGCTACATAAGAGCATAGTGTTATTTTACTACAGAAAAATCCATTGTAGTAAGATAGGATAGTGAACACAAACTGCGTTGGGACGGTGCTCAATGAATCAATAGAGTTGGATTCCCTACCGATATTAAAGACCACTTTCGCTCTCCTGTATGCGGTCCGATTTTCGATCAGATATAAGTAGTGTAAATAGTAAGGAGATCAGAGACACAGCCTTTCGTCCTTTCGACACTTGAAAAGTGTGCTGGTTCTAGCGAGCATTACATTATTTTCATGATCAAACCATCAAGAGCTTCTGACTCATTAATATTGACACCACCCATGACTACATTTGACGTATTATTATTGCTATGATTGTATAACAGTAAACAGCCTTAGATTTTTGACTTTATTCATACTCTTCCCTTTAGATATAAGGCGGGTGACAAAATCCAGTCTGATCGTCTAGGCCTTACGTATCGTTTTTTGACTTATTCTCGGCTAAGAGCAATTTTTATGGCTTAGATCATCTCATATTTATTTGTTGATACTTTAGCATTCATAATGGAGAAATCCTGCGCCCGATTTAAATACTTTATTATTGTGATGATAGTCTCTCGAGTTTCATAGCTCTATAGCACAAAGCGATTCACTGATCTGAAATGCTATTTCATTTACATTATAATCAGATACGATCATCTTGTTTTGCCGAACCATAAAAATCAAATTGTAAAGCTAGACAAAGTGCAGTTTAAATTTTGTAGGGTTTCACTTGGTGTTACATCAATTTTTAGGATTTTAATAACAGTTAAATTGTTCAAAACCGCTTTATATTATCTGGAGATACAGTGAAAAGTTTTGCAATTGATCTGCTCTCTCCTTCGAACCATATCCAATCGGTATTTGCCGTATTATTTTAATGCACAATAATGCGATATACAAAAATTATTTCAAACATTATTATTATTTCAAAGTTGAAAGATTCTAGATAAAGCATTTTTGAGATAGTTTCGCAGAAAATAGTTTAAAAGTTTATATACATACATAATTGGCCATTACAACCCTTCTGTCAGGACTACGGCCTAGCTTCTCACACCACTTATGTTGTGTGTGTTAATTTTATACATTTTTTTTTTGAAAAACATTTCATTGTAAGTTTATTTACTCCCAGAGTTTTTGCCAGAAATCTGCTGAGAGGCAACCGCCGAAGAAATATTTTTTTTTCATATTTCGTTTTTGATGTCTGACGGGGGATTCGAAACCTGGCCATTCGTCTAATAAGCCAACACACTACCTACTAGACTACGGCGACAGCTGACACATGTATGTCTTCTTTGAATACCATGTCATCAATACTCACATCAAAAATTTGTCCTTTAGAATTTGTAAATAAAAATATCTGCGTAACATTAATGCGAGTAAAAGAGAGGAGAGTAAAGAACTCTCTACTTATTAAAGCTCATTTTCTGATTCCAAATACAGAAACTTCGTTGGTGTATGTTCCCAACCAAAAAGAAATAACAGAACTATCCAGTTACTCTTCAATGTATTGTTTTGTTGCAGATATTGTCAATTGTGGTTTAACTTTAATTCTTACATAAAGTGAACCTTTCAAAACCTCAGACTCAGAACGTCTCCTAATTTTCGAACGCTGTCCAATTGTCCGTCAAGTTTAATCCAATGTTGAACAGCTCTGTATCTTAATTAAGTCCCACTTACAAGTGTCAGAAGCTAGACAACTTAAATTTGTGATTAATTGTAATTAATTATTCTAGCCGTAGATTTGTAACGACCAAAAATAACTTAAAATTTTTGAAAAAAGTCTTCCATATTTAATGGTTTTCGACTGAAATTGTATACCTTTTTACTGACAGCTGACAAAAGATAAAAATGTTATATCTGTAAAAATAATTAAAACCTTATTTGTAGATCACTCGAAGTTTAAAGGCCTCGTTTAAATAGCACAGTACTTTTTGTTAAATTTCTTTGAGCGATGCAGTGCTTAAATAATAGAAAATCTTCATGGACCGGAGAAAGTAAGTGTATCTTTAATTACTTTTTAACATTTTTGTACTTTATTTCTTGTTCTGCTTCCCTTAAAACGGTACATATAATGTGTCTTATTGTCCTATACAACCTTTGAAGGTAATTC